>JAPKID020001138.1:0-15492 GCA_026931265.2 Tropidonophis doriae | reverse complement strand
ACACTCTCAACAACCTTCATTACAAAATGAAGGTTGGAGACAGGACGATAGTTGTCTAAAAGAGCCGGATCCAGGGATGGCTTCTTGAGGAGGGGCCTCACCACCGCCTCTTTAAGGACGGCAGGAACAAGCCCCTCACTCAAAGATGTAATGTAGGTAATGTAGGTTTAGCCATTCAGAGGGGAGTAAGGGCCAGACAGCTGCTTCTTGGAGGAGCAGCCTCCAACTTTGCCCATACAGTTTTACCTTATATGACCAGATTATCAACAGATCGATTTATTGCCTAAGGTAAAGCAACAAATTATTCCCCCACAAGCCAATTGCCCAAAGCCAGCCAAGTTAGTATCGCATTCAAGACAGAAATATCCAGTGGCACATTTGTCAGGCTGTAAATATATGTAGATGAAATAATGTACTCTTTCAAATCCAACTAGATTATGGAAAAAAATATGTAAAGGCATCTGTAACTCTGTTAATTCGGATGGCAGCAATCTAACTCTCTGAAAATAGCATATAATAAATCTGATGGATTGAGAATGGCCAGCGAAAGTAATGCAGATAGTTCTTGACTTACAACAGTTCATTTAGTGACTGTTCAAAGTACAGCGGCACTGAAAAAAGTGATTTATGACCATTTTTCACACTTACGGCCATTGCAGCATCCCCATGGTTACATAATTTACATTTGTGATGATTGTAGTGTCGCAGAGGTATGCAGAGGGTATGCAGTGTCATATCAGTTTTGCAATCTGATAAGCAAAGTCAAAGTGTGGAATCTAGATTCACTTAACAACCGTGTTACTAATTTAACAACTGCAATGATTCACTTAACAAATGTGGCCAGAAAAGTCATAAAATGGAACAAAATTCACTTAACAAATCTCTCACTTAGCACTCTGGACTCAATCATGGTCGTAAATCGAGGACTACCTGTAGTGTGTTTCAAAATGGATCAAATTTTTCAGGAGCTTCACTGGAGCCTATAGGAGAGGCAATTGGGCAGCAGCTTAGAAGAGGACTGATTCCACCATCCCAAGCCCTCTTTTCTCTTCCCGGTCAAGTGACCGAGAGTGGCTATTATGAGGTTGCGAAGAGTTCATAAGCAATGCACTCCATGCCTTTTTAATGTGTTATTCCTTCCAGTTCAACAGAACATTGGATTCTGTCTCTCTGCTGTATAATTCTACACAGATCAAAACTGGACTAAATATGGTATGGGGAGATAAACCAGAAAAATAAAAATCAAGTTAAAATTAGTGAGATCTAGCCATGAGTTATAGTTATACTTGTGGGTTACACTCAGTGGTGGGTTTCTGCAGGTTAGCACCTACTCGCAAGAGCCGGATGGTGAAATTTAGAGAGGGGGTTCCAGTAAGTAAGTCTGGCATGTCACTGCCGGTAACCCAATGGGAAGGAAAGGAAAGGAAGGGAAAGGAAGGGAAGGGAAGGGAAGGGAAGGGAAGGGAAGGGAAGGGAAAGAAGAGAATTTATCATCACAATTGGCCCAAAATTTTAGTTGCTAAGTAAGAGCGTTGTTAAATGAGTTTCACCACATTTTACAAGTTGGCCGCTCCCACCCTGTCACATGACTGCCAAGCCATGCCCACAAAATAGGCCATACCCAGAGAGTAGGTTCTAAAAAAATTTGAAACCCACCACTGGTTACACTTAAGCAAGAAAAATGTCACAATGCATCTCTATAGGAGATGCAGTTGAGTAGCAGCTTGAACTATTTATTCCTCTGATCTAACTTCCCTCCTGGTTATAAATCAGAGATGGGTTGCTCTCGGTTTGGCCTGGTTTGGGCGAACCAGTAGTAGCATGACAGGAGGCTCTGCACAAGCACAGAAGCATCACGCACATGAACACATGCAGGAGCGTACACCAACCAGTAGAAAAAAAATTAGCAACCCACAACTGTTATAAATGCAACATAGAGCTTATGCATCCCACTCAGTGCTTCCTAGTGTATATGCACAAATATACGTACAATGTAAGAACATAACAGAAACACACATACACACAATTTCAGTTTATCATCTTTAAGAAAATAAAGAATATACCGTACTAAGGCCATTGCATTGTGCTTCTACTGATGATTTGAGTTTTATATATTGGTTGTCAAGAAACATATTACCATTTATTTGTGAGCAGCCAGCAATTTATGAAGGATAGTGTTGGTATATATATTTAGAAATATTAAACATATGAAAAATAAGATCCAGTCTCACACCTTGACTCATGTGCAGAAATTTTTCCCACATTCTTAAGTAACCACCTGGAAATCATTAAGCAAATTTTAGGATTGCAAAGCAGAGTTTCCCAACTGCAAAGCTTCCCAAGAAGGCTGCCTTTAATTGTATAAACCTAACTACTGGGTTGTTAACCCTTGCAGCATCTGCAAATCATATTGTCTTACTAGATTCATATCTACCAAATTGAGGTCTTGAGCATAATCAATCATAACTTAAAACATATACAGCCCACACCTACTTACATGTAGTTCAAAAATCATTCTAAGCATTACAGAACTTTCATTTACACTAAGAGCGCACAAATTGCTAGCTGACTGAATCTTTGGGGAAAGTAGATATATGCTGGTTTTTTAAAATTCTAACTTTAATCTTTTGATTTAGTTTGTAGCTATTTTCTTTGTAAATCAACATGAGAAAAGGTGCAATAGGTGCCTATGTGAAGGAAATTTTGGGTATGTACAGAGTTGTCTTTTATTTTTAATAATCTGATATTTATTTTTGGAGAAAAGGGCTTCTCAGTTGGGCAGCCTTATTTTGTGCGGTATTGGGGAAAAAACACATTGAGGTTTTAAATCCAACTTCTCCAAAGCTCAATAATCTCTGCTGCCAAAAAGAATAATTTTTGGACTAATTGTTAAGACTGTACAGTAGAATATGTCACACAATTTAGGTAGATTACCATATCAATACATTGTACACTTCATTCTTCCTATTTAGTACGAAGATAAATTCCAAAGCAAGGTATGATTTTCAAGAAATGGAATGTTGAATCTCCCATTAATAAAACTTTCTGCTCTAGAGATCTTAGTGATTCTTTTCCAACATACTGGATTTACAGTTGAAAGCATGGTGAACTAAACACCCCTTTTTTGTAACAGGGTGGCATTACGACAGAGTCAGTGCCTGGATGCAGGATCTGGACTACTGATACTATTGATATGTTACTCAACCTGGTAAGGAAACCAACCCATAACCTCAGAGAAGGAACCTTCACCCTCAACCTACAACTGTGCTACAGATATTCGCCACTATTGCAAGCCTACCAGTATCTGCCTAGAATAAAGGGAGATCTTGAGAGAATCCACATGACTTTGCAACAGCTGCTGTTCGTGAGTAAACCACAGGAATTGCTGTTTCATAGTTTGCTTATGGGTTAAGTGGCTGGGAGTTGAGGGAGGGACCACCTTTGCTCACAGTCATCAGTGCAGTCTTTTAAAAAGACATTACACTTGACTGAGCTTCAATTCTTAATTACTTTGGATTTGTGTTTTGTTGTTTATTTAGAAAATTTATATTGCCTCCTATGTGCACATGGCGACTCAAGGCAGCTTACAGGAATATAAAAACATATAAAAATAAAATTAATAGAAAAAAATAATAAAATAATCTAATAGCGCCCCGCCCAATCCCGGCAACAACACATCACACAAGCCATTTATTGGGCTCCATCCCATTTTGGATTCTGCAGGCCTGGTGGCAAAACCAGGTCTTCATGGCCTTCTGGAATAGTGCTAGAGTGGGGGCTATGCTGATCTCCTGGGAGGGGGGATGATGTTCCAGAGAGAGGGAGCCACCACGGACAAGGCCTTTCTTCTGGATCCTACCAGGAGTATCTACTTAGGGGATGGCACCTGCAACATTCCTTGCCTCCCCGCTCTAGTGGGTCAGGTAGATGTAACCAGCAAGAGACAGTCCCTCAGACTTGTTGCTTTAGAAGGATAAAGACCATTCAGAAAGAGCAAATTAATCTTCATTTGCTAGGTGAGTTGTCTTCTACTTAGAGAAAAAAAATTTAAATACATTTTAAAAGATTTTGAAAAATTATTTTTTGGATTAAACAGCAAAAGGGTGCTTAGAATATGGATATTAGAAAGTTTAACAATGGATTAAGGGCCCAAATGGTCCTGGAATTATAATTTTTAAACTTGGAAGAATTCTTCCCACGAGAAAATGTCATTGTTTACCCTCTCAACCATCAAAACAAGATAACGAGATAATGATGGACACCAGAGGGAACTAGAGGATAACCAAAGAATGGAAGGAACTATTAAACAATGATCTTTTCATGGGAAACTATGAAAAAAGTATGAAAATTAATGACAAATAGTCTGGGAAACGATTGATACAGTTAAAACTGCAATGGAAGAAGAAAAAGATCCTCTGGATATGTTTGAAATTAATTTCTATTGTGAATATAAATGTGACAAATAATGAGAAGGCTGCAGAAAAGGATGCACTGGACTTTTAAGTGAAACTGGATGATGCTTCAGTGTCTAAAAGAGATACATAACTATCAAACCAAAAAAGAGATGGATTTTTTAAACTGCATGTGCAAAAAGATCTGTTAAAGAATTTGAAGAATTCTTTTTACTGGATATACAAAAAAGTCTTGCTAAAATCCTAAAATAATTTTTGGGGAATTATAAAAAAGATGACAAAAATTAAATTGAAGGATTCTATTTGAAGGGGTTAAGAATTAGCATAATTAAAAGTAAAGGAAAAGAATACAATGTTGGCATATTTGATCAAGGTTAAAATAGATAAGTTATATCTGACAACACTTATTGGACTTTGGCTAATAAGGAATAAATGAAAAGGATTGGGTATTGTTTTTAGTTAAGATATGCGTTATGAGGTAAAGAAAGAATATGTTGTAAATTAAGAGATGGCAACACATTTACTTAAATTATGGGTGTATTTTTTCTTTTTCATATTTTTTTCTTTTTAAAAAAATAATTTTTCAGTTAGTGTAGTTTTTGTTCTTTTCAACTGTAATATCTAATACAATTATTTGAAAAAAACTCTTTCCAACATTCCACTTAAAGATTTAGTTTGTAATCTCTAATTGGGAAAGTACATTTATATGACAAAGGAATTATAACAGTGCTATAAGTTAAGTATCTTTCAAAAAATGAACATTCATAAAATGCACGTTAAATGTGTCTTACATTTGTATTACTTGTAGGCCTTTTAATAAAGCTTTATTAAAATACTGAATGACATTTGCATGAATATGGAGTAGTTGGAGACTAATAGAAAATTAGGAACCGAGACTAATTATGCATCATTGGGTTGGGTGATACATGTTTACCATATTCATTTTTCACTTGCCAATTCTCCCTAATTGTTGAAACTAACATCACAATCTTTCTTAAATGTTTTCTTCGAAGGAAATCAGAATAACACTAATGAAATTCTTCTACCTGTTTAGAGGCCTTTCAACTGTTTACTTACAGTATATACCATTGAATGTAACATTATTATTTCTGTTAATGAAGTTGCAACCAATGGTCAGTTCTAGTTATGCTGTATTAGGCAGAACATTTTACACTTAAACAGCCACTCTAGAATCTAATGAGCACTTATTTCATTCACTTTATGAATGAGCACTTATTTCATTCGTGCCTTGAAGTATGGCACAGATAAACCTCCAGATAGCCTCAATGTCTCCCAGAGCGAGTGATAATGACCAGATAACTGTGAGGAATATAAATATACTTCTATCCTCTACCATTCAGTCAGAACTGAAGGAGCTTCCTGGATGAGATACAAAACGTCTTCAAGGAAAAAAACAAAATCCAGTTGCCTTTTGAAAAAAAGTACCTTTGGAACAAGCATGACCCGGGAGACTGAGAATCTTCATGGATACCAGCTGTAATATTTTTTGTAATTATAATCACTTCTTCATTATTTGTATGATTTTATAATACACAGAAGTTCTGATGCTGATATGAAGTGACCGGTTCTATCTACATCATTTCATTGATTCCCAGAATATTAACATTCAGTCTTGACATTTCTGCATTGACAACATCAAAATTGCCTTGATTCATGGTTCTGGTATTCTCTGTACTAATATTATACACATCTGGTTTCATTAGATATGTATCTTTCAGTTTTAATCCAGCCACACCATAAGACTCACTGATGTTTATAATTGTCCTCTCTCTTCCTCTGGATGTATTTTGACCTGAGTGGCTCATCTTTAGTGCAGTGGTTCCCAAAGTGGGCAGTACCGCCCCCTGGAGGCGGTGGGATTGCTTAAGGGGGAGATAAGAGGCAAGGGGCTGGCAGGGGGGTGTAAGAGGAATGCTGGAGATGGCCCCTCCTCTACAGAGCCTTTTAGATGAGAACCATTTCACTTGCTCTCCCCTGCCCATCCGGAAGCCTCTTGATCGCTCGCTCCTCCCGCCCATCTTATGCTAGCCCTGCCACTGCTCAGTGGTTGGCTCACCCACACCGTGCACTCTTTTTTAACCACCGCGCATTTAGAGTCACGTGGGAGTTCAGAGGGAATTCAGGTCTTCAAGAATCAGGATGTCGATTCAGAAGAAAGCCCTGTACTTTTGCTGCCCACCCGGCCCAGTCGTTCCTCGCTTTCTGCACGCCTCCACACGGTTAGATTTTTGCTGGGAGGGGGAAGCTCCTTAGCCTCCATCTCTTTTTCTCCCTCCTCACTTCTCCTTTTTAACTTTTAACTTTTATTAAATTTGTATACCGCCCTTCTCCCTTGCGGGACTCAGGGCGGTGAGGTTTCTCCCAATGAGGGAGCAGGGTCCAGGCTTTGAGCCTACACAGGACAGAGATCTGCAAAGTTGGATCTGAGAGGAATAAAAATAGGGACAAGCCTCTCTCCTTTGGCCTTTCTCATTTCTCCAGCTCTTATCCTATTTAAAACTACATCTAAAATGTTCCCCCTCAAGTAGCCTTACCCGCTGGCAGGTTTGTAGTCCCTGGACTGAGTAGCCCCGGTCACCATAGTTAGTTTGAAAACAGGCTTTTGCGCTGCCTTGAATGAAACTGCTCAACTTAAATTGCAGCTGGCGACGGGGCAGATGGCGGGTGTTTCATTCAGGGCTCAGTTTCTCACTCTAGCTGAGTCCCGAGCTTCCTGCCTTCTCCTGTGTGAGAACGTGGCGCTTCTAAAAGCATGGACTGGAAAGTTATTGCTGGCTAGCTCTCGCCTGACATCCAGGGAACAATTAGAAAGGCAACTTCCGTCCTGAGGCCAAGAGAGAGGCACAGACAAGGGCAATCTGTTAGCTTACCATCCATTGGGGAGCTGAATGTCCTACTAAAAATCCCATCAGTCAAAAATCTCTGACTATCGGAGCCCAGAAAAAGAGCCTTCTCTGTTCCAGTGTCCCTTTGGAACATTCTACCCTCTAACATAAGATCTCTCCCTACCCTTCGATCCTTCTGCAGGAGCTGAAGACCTGGCTTTGCCAATTGACCTCCAGCATGGTGGAACTGCATGCTGGAGGTAGCTTCTGGATTGATGGCAAACTCCACTCTACCTCCTTGTTATTTGTTCTCCATCCATCCATATTTTTGTTATCATGTTGATGTATTCTCATTGTTATTTTTCATTTTATTGTTCTATTTTACTTCTGTATTGTTTATACCCTTTCATGTCTTTTTATTGTTGTAAGTCGCCTAAAGTAGCCCCATGGCGAGATAGGCGGCAAATAAATTTAACAATAAATACAAATTTGACTATTTTTCTTCAGATGTTTCCAACCAAAAAGGTATACATTCCAACAGGAAATAGTGAAGAGCAGAATGAAAGAGATCCTACAATTGAACAAAAAACTAGAACAGTTTGCTTTATGCAAATGGAAATAGAATTTTTACCCAAAGACTAAAATGCAAGGCAGAACCAAATGCCAAAATATGTTTCTTTAAAGACATAGTCACAGATTCCCAATTAACATTTTTAATAAGAGTAATCAGGTTAGTTGACCAGTGGAATACATAATATACCCTGACTTCAGTAAATCATTCTATATATTCCCATCTTAGATCCTAGCAGATAAGATAGCAATACATGGCTGGATTATACTACCATTATATGGACAAAGAATTGAGTGAACATCAGTTCCCAAAAATATCCATTATGGCAGTAGCATACTGCCAGAGTCAATTATGGGCCCAGTGTTATTAGAAATATGATTATCACATTTGTAGCTGACACTACAATCGAGAGATAACAAATACCTTAGCAGATAAGAGTCAGGAGGAACTTGACCAGTTGGAATAAACACAAATATACCGTAAATCTCATCAGGAACAAATGGAATAATCTTACATTTGGATGGGAAAAATCAAAGGAATTACAGCCAGTATCAGTGGAATACAATAGTTTCAAACTTTCAAGGTACCAAAAAATCCTGTATAAGGTATTTAATGATTTACTCATGCTTCTAACATTCAGAAGGTCTTGAATCATCATTTCAAAACTATTGATGTGATTGTTTAGAAACCTATTCTAACACTTAGAAGAACATCCTAACAATGAATTCTAGTACAAGAGACCTAACTGGTCCATAAATATGGGTAAGAATGGTAGTCTTGGTTCACTTAAGGTCAATTTTTAAGTAGGAAGTCTGAATGGTAGTAGAATGGGGATATAACAAACAAAATAAACAAAATAAAATTCAAAACTATGTTTTAAAATACTACATTAATTACTGAACAATATGTATATTCATAGAAAACATTAATATGTTTACATTTTGGATCACATTTGGATTTTTACATAATTACAAAGATAATGTATGCACATTTTTTCTTTCTAGCGTTTTTTCACAAAATTCTTTTTTTTGGATCAGCTGAGCATTGATCTGTTGATAGTAGAATAAATGAAGCCTAAATCAGACAAGATTCATTTGAATACATTCAATAAATTTAAATTATAGCTGGTTCAGAATCTAAGCACAAAAGTACCTGTGTGGCCACCTGTCTATTCAGAGTCTTGGTAATTGAAACATCTTAAAAGCATCTGTAATAAATGGCTGAATAAATAAAATCCAAACTAATGCTTAGCCTTTTAGTTTTATGTTTTATAATTGTCATGCATTTAATGTTGTATGGATATTTTAATTGTCT
Organism: Tropidonophis doriae; assembly: GCA_026931265.2. Lineage (NCBI taxonomy): Eukaryota > Metazoa > Chordata > Lepidosauria > Squamata > Natricidae > Tropidonophis > Tropidonophis doriae. The sequence goes on along the minus strand of JAPKID020001138.1, from coordinate 6,349 downwards.
TTATGGGCCATTAAGATATGGGCAGAATTTTATATAACACGCACATGGAACCTATCTTTTTGTAAAACCAAGTGTTTGATTATAGTAATGTAATTACTGGAAGATAGTTTCTCAATTTTTCTCTGAGGTTACATGTAGAATAGCTATGTACATATTTTATACAGCATTGGTCTGTCTTCACAAGTTGTGCTAGACATTTTGTAGACTAAGAAGGAATGAGAAAACAATGATTAGATCATAATTTTACTACATCTAAATGTATTTTCCATGCGACATCAGGTAGATGAATCAGGAGAAGTGAGCAAATAACATTTGGATATCTCCAAATATTCATCAACCATGGAAATATGGATGTTATTCTAAAACTGATTTTGTAACCGATACTGTTCCTCACTCTCAAATTAACCGCAATACCATCTTAGAAGTTTGTAGCGTCCACATTATATAGAAAGTAACGTACATAAAAAACAACTGATGGACAATGCAATCTATCCAAAGGATAAAATATTATTAAGGGAAATATAGTTTCATTTTTAGGGTAAGGCATGGGATAGTATATAATATTTTCTTTCTTTTAATGCTGTTCATATGTACAGAAAATACTTACGGTATAACTAATCTTGAAATAATGTTAGGAGTATACTCCCAGTGTTGGGTTGGCAATATATATAAGCCATGATTATAATTGTCTTTGTTACTTTAAATGTTATATATTTGAATGTAATTAGCCGCTGTATAATTAACTCAGCAATAAGAGGAAACCAGGAGCTCTCTCTCTCTCTCTCTCTCTGATTGACTGACTGACTTTGCAGAACAAGGAAGAATTGTGGATTGCAGCTGTAAGCTAATTGTTTTTGAGTTAAGGACTGTATTTGATTCAATACCTACTATCACTTATTATGAAGCAGTAATATATTTTTCCATCACAAGTAAAGCTACTTGTTTTTACTATCAGTGTCTGAGACTCTATTCATGTGTCTACTAGCAACGTTTCTCTTGCTGCAAATTCCGCTGCACAACTTTTTGTTTCCTAAAGGAGATATCCCTAATAAAGGTAGAGGATAAAACTACAGAAGGCTCAATGAATGTATAAGAACAAAATGATTTCATTATAAACTCAAATGCCTTTTTGTGCATTAGGTTTTACCCATTGATGCAGAAATTATTTTTTTCCTTTAGAGAAATTAAAAGAACTATTATCATTGAAGTTCATCTCCCTTGAAGGCTTTCCTCTTTACCTGCAACTAACAAAAGAGCTTGTACAAAAGTTTTTAAATGAAGTGTAAGCAGTGTATGAGCTACTTTTGAACACTTCCTTAAAGTATGTAATATAAAACATTTAAGCAATAACATGTTCACCCTAAGACTAGACCAAGAGAGAGCTGCAAATGATTTAGGATCAGCCACAAACCAGAATTAATAATCAAACTATCAGTTATTTTGCAAAGCTTTATTTTAAAATCTTGTAGCTTTGTTTTTAATTATATACCTTGCATTCTGTTGATCCTTTCATGATTGCTCATGGCAAATTTGCTGTTTCCCTAGCCACTGAGGCTTTCAAATAACATGTATGAGCCAATAAATAGTTACAAATAACAATCTGAAATTTTTGTTTATTTTTAAAAAGCTTATTTATTGTCTAAAACGGCAAATTGAAAAATCATGTGATTAAAAAAAGCAGTGCAAAGTTCAGACATAAAACTCTATACATATTCCACTCACTATAACACAGCATCAAGCAATCTTATATCATTCCCCCAAAGTTCCCTGTTGTAGCCAGTCAAGGTAACTGCATGGAGTTTAATTCATAAGATGTAATCTATTAAATTCCCATGTTTTACTGTCATCAAAAAGAATGGTGCTGTGTCAGAAATGCTATTTGTAAAAAAAAAAAGTGCAACCTGCTAGAACATCTTCAGGCCAATTAGTCAACAGGAATTCTTTTTTGGATATACATTAAGTTCTGCATCATATATTGCTTCCCCAAAATGATAGAAGAAATTCTATCTTTCAAACAATATGATCATATCAAAAGGATTCTCTCCAAGGGATGTTAAAGAGAAAATTTCTACATAATTGTTTGCTGAATTTCTTTTCCTAATATTTGTTAACTCAAACAGGCAGAACATTTGCATTGTTTGTATACTGTAGGAAGAATATTATGCCTTTTTGATGTTCCCTGTTTAAAATAGGGCCAAGTAATGCTTGAATACTGTACTCCCAAAAATAAGCAAATTTTTGGAGCACAGCTCTACTCAGCAATCTTCAAAAGTGGTTCAGTTCAATTTGCTGATTTTTACAGCATCTTTCTGATACAATATAAAATTGCTTTAAAAATATAGAAGTAAAGAGATTGTCATTAGGAAATATATCTAAATATAAAGATCTTGTCATTGCAGTTCTAATAGAAGGCCCCTAGAATTGATATAATCTCTAAAAAATACAAACATGGAGAAGCTGACATAGAACCCACCCACTATACAGCTTAGACAGTTTAAAAGGACTGAATTTCCTGAATTCTGTTTTTAAGTACAAGAGCTTTCCAAATTTGTTAGTTCCGACTGACGGCAAATAAAACATCTATGGATGCACACATAAAGGGAGCCTGGGAAAGCCCTTGAAACAGCCATTGGGAGTCTTCTAGAAGGATGACTGGTTCAACCTTTGTGAAGCACCTATTTTAAAGCTTTTCAGACCTTTCCTGTTGTGTTAGCACAGCCAAGATGGAAACATTACAGACAACAACAAAAATCTATTTGCAGTCAGTCCTCCCACTAACTTTTCATCCCCAGAACATTTTACTCTTAAGCACTGCACTTCCCTGACCATTTTAAAAATGAATATTAAAAACTCTAATGTTTTAATATGTATAACAATTTTGCAATGTCATGTCAGCCTTTCTGAATTATGAAATGACCAATTTATAAAAACCCAAGTAGCTTTAACTTCATATGTTCACCAAAAACAGAAGGCAGCCAGCTAATAATCCCAGGAAAATTCCTTCTACTTTTTTTAAAAAATAAAAGGCACAGGAAATATTTTAACTTTAGCTTTTGTCCTGCTATGCTCTTTATTTTGTTTTGTTCCTCAGATCACTAAACCAGTAGGTGGCCTTTCAAATAGCCTGCTATGCTGTCTATCTAACCTTTCTTAGTTGAATGGCTGAAGAAAAGTAATTTATCAGAATATGAAAGAGGCAAATTAGATCCTGTAAGACAAAGGGCTATAAAGACAACAAATAAGGCTGGTGCCTTAGTTAAAGTGTATCAGTGCAATGAAGTCTATGGCTTTAGCCTCTCTTCACCACTGGCTCTTTTATAAAGTAACTTCAAGAAAGAGCTTAACAACTGAATGCCTGACTTAAAAGCAGCGACAAAAATGGTCAGAGTTCATAGAACTTTCCTAGGTTTAGACTTAACATTATTGGCGAAAAAGACAAAAGTGGCAACTAACTTCTCATGGCCCAAAAATGGTATTTCAAGAAAAGCTGCAGTAAGATGATTCCGCAGCTGCGTCACAAGGTAGTCCAAAGCCTCTTTCCACAAAAGACTCATTAAAAGAAGTCTGTGCTAAATGTGAGCAGAGGAAGACTTAGCAGATACACTGTCAAACACAAGATTCATTAGGCTAGGCTTTTGGATGTTTGAAAGGTCCCAATATCCATACTCCCTGCAATGATATTTTTGATCCAGAGAAGCAGAGTTCTTCTTTTAACTGCTGGAAGCTGAAATCAGCAGAAGATCCTTCATAGTTGAAGAAGCTGAAGAGACAATGCTGAATGAAATGGGGAAAGTGTACCTCTTGGTTCACAAGCAGCCAAGCCAGTATTTTCCATTGTCCCTGCTAGAATGAGGGATTGCCTTCTCTTCTGATTTTCACAACAGTGCAAAGAGAGAATTTGTGAGGACTTTAAAAAGTATATAGATTGTCTGAATGGCACTTTAGACCTCTGGCAAGATGAAGAAGCAAATATAGTTAGCAGCAGCCCCAGTTGGATGTGGATTCATCTTTCAGATTGATATAGTCTCCACGGCCTGAAATAGATATATCTTTATCACCTGGCCATGTTGTGACCATCATTTTTTCAATAAGGACCCTAGGAAGAGAGAAAACTGAGTTACCCACAAAACTTGCAGCAATCATTTGACAGCATCTCAAGAAAGGATAAGTCTCCATTGATTTTTGTAACCTATCTATTCTGGATCTCTTCCAGATGAGTAAATAATAAAAGTGTAATTTTGGAAATCTGCACTGCACAGTTTATATAACATTTTTAATAACAAAACTATAGGTCAACAAGCACCTACATACATTTGTAACTCACTGACTAATGCTGGATTGCTGAACACCAATGAAAGTTAAAAACTATCCAAAACAAGTGCATAGATATTAAGACTAGGTATATACTGTTGTTTCGGGTGTTATGCTGTTTTTCCATTTATTGCCTCTTACTGTTAGATCTTAGACGTTACACTCCAGTTATAAGCTATAGCAATGGCAGCCATCTCAGTATAAATTAACCCTGATCTCTGTGGTAATTCTCATTCCAATCTTAGCTGCAATACCTCCTCTTCGGAGAATTTAAACATATCTGCAGTACTACTTGATGCTATTTAACAGTCCTAAAGAACAATATGCCCAACTGCTTTTGAGAAACATTTAAACATTCAACATTCCCTACCTCATTGACTCATTGACATTTTTGTTTTCCTTGACAGATGTTTCAGTCCAACCAGTAAAATCATTCTTTTTGCTGAACAGGTCAATTTCTTCTCTAGTCATAGCCCATGGATAAAGATCACTCTGAAAAAGAGTTCAGCAATGTCAAACACAGTGTGAAAACAATTACTGAGCACAATTTTTTATCTGTCACTATTGTTAAATTGCAAGATATAATTACATTTTATTAAATACATTTAATTATAAAGCACCTCTTTAGTTCAACATTGCTGCAGTTTAAACTAACAAGGTAAGCAGTGAAGTATTCATGTCCATTCTGCAATTAAAGAAAATCTACCTCTTTTTAGTGATCAGAAGAGAACACTGAGAAGGGAAATTATCTAATTTGTCAAGGAGAGAGAAAATTGCACCAAGAAAATTGAAATCAATGTGTTGTGGAGAGATTTAATTTATACTCTGTGAATATAAAATAGAAATCTAATGTGTATCTATCATGTACTGTATACAATGATCCCAGAACCGTATTAAACACCACCATTAAGTTACTAAATTACTTCAACTGAGTAAAGAAAAAATGTAATTCTGATAGCATTGTTCTTTTAGCTATAATTCAATAAATAGTTATCGTATTTTGGGTTTTTTAAAAATGAAGTTGGATAATCAACTCTCATTAAGTTTGAGTTTTGAAAAATAACCAGACATTTGCTTAAAGCAGTCTGTCCCATGGCATTATATTAATTTGACAAGAAAATTAAACTTAACTAAAATTACCCTGGAACTTTCTACAGGGCTAGAATGTTTCTGTTTCCATCTCTGACTTAAAGATTCTGAGCGTACAGCACTTGTATTATCAGTTCTTTCTAACGTATAATGTTCAAGATTTAATTCACAGAATGTATGATTTTCTGCCTGTGTTGAATTAAAATTTCAAATGGAGAAGCGGCATATTGGGTAGGGTTATAACATGAACATCCCCAATTCAGATCTCCATCCAGACTTTAGATTACAGTATTAGGCATATTACCTTCTCTTAGCCCAAGTTATACTAACTGGCATAGGCAGCACCTCATTTTCTAATTGGCATTAGCCAGTTTAATAGAATGACATCTATGAGTTGACCTGGTTGTTGATAAGTTCTTAAGCCAATGCTGGATAAACATCTATCAAACCCTATATCACTTAAGCCTTTAACTTTGGGACCAACTTCTTCATGTAGAATCTGCCTGACCTACATACAGGAAGAAAACTGCTCTGAAAAAAAAAAGAGGTCTGGGACCTGGAAATTTTGAGTTTTACAGCTTTAGTCCCTTTCTTGTGGAATAGCTTGTTCTTTAAGGTTTGGTGTGTCCATACTGTGATATTTCAGATCATAAAATGGTCCTCTTTCAGAGAGCATTTTCACTTCTTTGACAGCAGCAGTGGTGGGTTTCTGCAGGTTCGCACCAGTGGTGGGTTTCAAATTTTTTAGAACCTACTCTGTAGGTGTGGCCTTATTTTGTGGGCATGGCTTGGCAGTCATGTGACAGTGTGGGAGTGGCCAACTTGTAAAATGTGGTGAAACTCATTTAACAACGTTCTTGCTTAGCAACCAAAATTTTGGGCTCAATTGTGATGATAAATTCTTTCTTTCTTTCTTTCTTTCTTTCTTTCTTTCTTTCTTTCTTTCTTT
>JAPKID020001137.1:0-15494 GCA_026931265.2 Tropidonophis doriae | reverse complement strand
AGGAATATTTTTTTTCTCCTGCTAAGGGAGCCAATAAAATCAATATGATTATTAGATCAGTTCTCCTATGAAGAAAGACAACTTATCTGGAGTATTTTAGAATAGAAAGTAAAATGTTTAATCTATATAAATAAAAATGAAACTATGAGTTTGTTCAAAACAGGTAATCTCCGAAAGTACTGCACCGATCGCTTCCAAATTTCCACACAATGTTCCTTACAAATACAGCACCAATGATATATATAGATTGTGTAGATGTCATGCCTGTGCCAGGTACACACAACGGAAATGTAAAAAATGTAGGTAGATGGATACAGAGCGAGCAGTGAGCCACAGGATGACATAATACAAAATATTATGAAATACAGTACGTAGGTAGGCAGCTATAGAGATAGAAAGAGAGAGGGAGAAATACACTAGGTAGGTAGGTAGGTAGAGGGACAGAGAGAGGGAGAAATATAGTAGGTAGGTAGAGGGATGGAGAGGGAGAGGGTGAAATATAGTAGGTAGGTAAGTAGGCAGCTATAGGGATAGAGGGAGGCAGAAATGCAGTAGGTAGGTAGAGGGAAAAATACAGTAGGTAGGTAGGTTGGGGGGTTATACGGTGCTTGTGTGTATGTGTTTGTGTGTGAAGGTGTAGATCTACACACAGATTGGTTGGCTATTTAACCAGACTGGGCCACAGCAACGCGTGGCCGGGAACAGCTAGTTTAGGAATAAAATAAAATGGAACAGGGAAAACCCCCCAGTACTGTATTAAAGTCTTAACTAAAGTCTGTTACTAAAAAAGTATTTTAAAAGTACTTAAAGCTACTTTGCTAGACTATTAAAAGAACCTGTTTGTTATACGGCAGCACAAAATGACTTAAAATTTAGACAGAGCTGCCAAATTTCATGCTTTGTTTCAACTTGAATGAAAATGTGTCTTGTTTCATTATCGTTCCCTGACGATAAGCGCTATGAAACGCAATCTGGAAACTTTAAAGTCGAGGTCAGTGCCTGAAAGAAGAAATTAAACTCAGAATTTCTCTAGCATGCCCAGAAATTTGCTTGGAAGTGGGATTAAATATAAGTGACAAATTTCATCATAAAACTGGCATATAAGTTTCAGCTGCTGCTGTATGATTGAGACAAAGCCTTATTCTAATAGGGACATATTTGCAGCCTCCTTCCAGTAAGGCTGAAGGCAGCCTATTTTGCAGTATAATAGATATTTTGATAAGGCAAATTGCTTCTCAAATCTGGGAAAGCTCCTAGCATCTCTGCAAATTAATATCCATTATTTGCTGTTTGATAACAGCTTTAGTAATTGCCCCTCTCCCACTCCCAATGTCAGGGCTGTGACAGACAGACAATTATTTTGTCATTCTGGCTGGAGAATTCTGGGAGTTGAAGTCCACAAGTCTTAAAGTTGCCAAGTTTGGGAACCCCTGCTCTAACCTCTTCTAAGTAGGGTAAATGCAATCTAATAGAGCCAGTGGGACTACATTTTCAGAGAAGAATATCAGTTTGCCAGTAGGTGATTTTACATATCCAAAATCCTGCTTCTACTGACTTATACACTGCCTACAATGAAAGGGTAACACTGGAGTAATTACCTTGTCCTGCTAATACTTGAGGAAACCACTTCTAAGAAATGTTCGTGATTCTCAACTGAGGATCAATAGGCATTTGGCTAGTGCTTAACTTCCTTTCTCATAACAAAAAAAACTTTGCATTTTCTTCAGTTGTGTTAGCCATTCTGGAGAGGGTTACTTCTATTTGCTCTTTCCTCAAACATCCATTTGCAACATCTGACAATGTTAGCCTTTGATCTATCTTAACAGAATGCATGCTTAAGTGGCTGTTCCTTACAAAATGCTAATGCATCGTTATTTACTTACTCATCTTCAGCATCCTTCAGTCTTTTCTGCAGCTGCTCAATTTGTTTCCCACCAACACTGTGACGAAGGACAGAGGATGATGATGATGAGAGGAAGAGGAGGAGGAGAATTGGAATTAGAATAAGGAGGGGGGGAGGAAGGAGGAGAAAGATTCCATCTCCACCGACCATGCCACATAATATTTAAATGCTGTGCATATTGGCAGGGGATTGTGTACATTAAAAACTGCAATGCTAGGGACGGTATGGTTAGAGGTTGCATAGCAACCTAATTTCTCAACTTCTAATTATCATCAGGTACATTTGTGCACCTTCCTATAAAATATGAGAGTTATTGAGGGAAAGGTCTTTTTTACAGACCTGTTTTTGAACATCTCCAAGAGGAGATTACCACTGAAATATATTTTCACCATCACTATTTTTGTCCACCATTTTTAACTTTAGTTGTCCTTTTTTTGTACATTTATTGTTATAAATTTACTGTCTGGGGTGATTTTATCTGCATTATATTATTGTACATATAAAATAATTCATTGTGAAGCACTCCATAACGGGGCGCAAATCTTCATAATAATACTGATAAGACAAATAAGTAAGTTCTTTACAAATGAGTATCCAGGCTAACCTGCAACGATTTCAGGATACTTACTTGTCCTCCGAGCTCTGCAGGGACTCTACTTCCAGAGACTGCTCCAGTGAACATCCATTCTCCTAGGAAGGTAAAAGAAGGGTACATTGAGAGACCAGCCTTACCAGCTCCCAGTTTCCTTTCCTCATCTCCTTATGTCACTATCCTGAACTTCATGTGATTTCTTTTTCCCATGTCCTCCCATGTCCCATTCAGCGTCTGTTGCTGCTGCTGATTGAATCTCACTTTAATCTTTATTCTGAACTCCTCTACTGGCACAGTTACCTTTGCTGTTTGTTGCAGTATAGCGATCTTGGCCTCCAAGTTGAGTTTTTCTTTCTGTAAGACCTGGTTGGCATCTTGCAATGCCTTCCAGTCCTCTTCCGGCCTTTCCCTTTTCTGTTTTAGTAGCCCCGACGTCTGAAATAAAAACGATATGTGGTGATGAGGAAATTGAATAAGCCATCTACAGCAGGTGAAATGATAACAGCTTTAATCTATCTATAGCAGGGGTCCCCAACCTTTGCAACTTTAAGTCTGAAGGACTTCAGCAAAGCTGGCTGGAGAAGTCTGGGAGCTGAATTCCTTCAGACTTAAAGTTGCAAAGTTTGCCCATCCCTGTCCTAGATGCTCCTGTGGGCTACATCTGCTACATTGCCAGAATAGTGAGGAATTGTCCTATTAGGAAATGTTGATGGGTTCCTGGTATCAAGTTGGGTGTACTTGTGTGAGGGTTTGTAAGTGGGACTTTTTGGGGAAGTGGATGGGAAATTCATATAAGCTTTATGTTGAAAGTGAAGAGGCTAGATCAGGAATAGGAATCTAGAATGCACATGTCCCAATAACTTGTCTTGTCATCAAAGATTCTGCTTTGAATTTGAGTAGCAAACCCCTGCATTATGGAAGTGTGAGGAGTGTTCTTCTTTAGAAAAAAGTGTTATAGTAGATGTAAAACAGACTTAAGAGTGTTAAATAACTTTCTTCACAGTTAATAGGAAAAAAAAGCCACATTTTCTCTTTTAACTCCCACGATTCTTGGCAGATGAAGGAAATGGCTAAAAATAAAAAGTTAAGAAAATAAAGGGCAGTACATTCCCACATTAGATTATGTTCTTTGGATATTTTCACCTGAATTAATCACTTTCTTCCTCTGGTTTGCAGCACAGGCTCTGCATATAATTTTTGTGGTCAGGCATCTCCATTCATCAAAATTGAGGATAATGGTAAGTTGTAAAAACTCATATATTTATGTGTGCATTTACACAATATAATTGAGCTTCCTTATGTGTATATATGCAGAAGAAAAAGGGAAACTACCCATGTCGTAGCTGCTCTAGGTCAATAAACCCAGTTGGAATAAACAGGCTTTTGAAAAAAAATTGTGAAACAGAGTTAAGGATACAAGTCAGAAATGTACCTTTGAGAATCCGCTGTAGGGCATTCTACCTAATCTCTCTTACAAACATTGTCTCTTTTCAGAAAGTGTTCCCAGTTATGAAAATGAAGGTAAGTAGCAGCATAATACAGTAGATATTCTTTTTCTCTTCCCCTTCCCACAATCTTTGCCTCACTTTTCTTGAATCTTTTTGAGCTGGACTTGTGCGCAGTGCAGATGATCCTTCTCTGTATTCTCGGAGCTTCTTCATAGATTCAGTGGGGTTGCATTTTCAAGATGAGAAGTGAGGTTAGAACTCATTTATATCTAAAGAAGAGCATCTAATCTTTTTGGACTTTGTCTTCCCAGAACTACGTTGCCCCATTGAGGATGATGAAAATTATGTTCCTGGATACATGTAAGTCTTTGGGAAGGATAGGAGTCAGGGCAGGGGTGGGCTGCTGAGCATTTGCACGGGTTTCAGCGATCCTCTAGCTAGGATTCTGCCCAGTTCAGTGAACTTCCAAATGCCACTCCTGGCTGGCCACGCCCACCCTTCCCCTCCCCTCACACCGTCCCAGGAATCTCCATATGGCCCATTCATCATGTCAGGTAAGCGCAATGTAACTACAGTTATAGATAGCCCCCTACTTCACAACAATTTGTTTAGTGAGTGTTTGAAGTTGCAACAGCACTGAAAAAAGTGACCATGATGGTTTTTCACAGTTATAACTGTTGTAATGCCCACATGGTCATGTGATCAAAATACAGATGCTTTGCAACCGACTTATATTTTTGATGGTTGCAGTGTCCTGGGATCACGTGATCAGCTTTTATAAGGTGCTGATAAGCAAAGTCAATGGGGAAGCCAGATTCACTTAACTGTGGCAAGGAAGATCGTAAAATGGGGCAAAACGCACTTAAAAACTGTCCCACTTAATAACAGAAATGTCCGGCTCAATTGAGATCGTAAATTGAGGAGTATCTGTATAGTATTGTAGTTGTATTGTGATGGTTCTCCTTCTTTGAAATGCTCTCCCCGACCTGGAAGATGCTACCATTGTATGTTTTAAACATCTGGGTGAAGAAATGACACATACTTTGTGTGAAACGTACTGTATGGTTTCCCCTCCCACACACACACACACACATTTTCCCTAGGTGTGTATATTTGTGTGTGTGTGTATGTGTAATTCAAAAATTTAATACTTCTTTGTTTAATATTCAAAGAAAATTTAATATATTTCTTTTGTCTACATCTGAACAGTTTAGAAGTTTTACAACACAGAGGCTCAAAATGTTTAATGTAAAAATATAATCTAGAAGTTGTATTAAAAATTGTGGATCATAGATGTGTGGGATGAGCTAGAATGATTGAACTAGAAATTTATAGAATTTCTTGGTTCCATACTTGGGAGTTCCAAGTACTCCCAAGTACTTCCTGGATCCCCACGCCCTCCCCCCATTGATAGCATTCCTTGCCAGTTCATTCACATCAGGTCGACCAATTAAAGAGAGGTAATACAAAAATGAAAGAGTGAGCAGTAGAAATAGAGACAAATCCCAATTTATAACGGCTTACTGAAGGCAGTTGTGGGCAAGGACTAGCAATATTGATTCACTTGTTCATTCTGCTCTTACTGGCTTGGGTCTTGCTTGCCTTCAACAGAGTGGTGTTGCCTGATGTCCTCACAGAACAGAAGAACAAAAATCATGCCTCGTCTGGTAAGTTGGCAATCAAGAGGATTCTTTTGTCCCTGCTTGTCATAGCCTCTTTAGAGTTGTTGCATTAAGTTGCCTTTCTTTGCCTTTGGGTTTCTCATTCTGCTCTCACATAGTTACTTGATTTGCATGGCACTAGAATTGGAAAGAGAGGAACCTCTAAACCAAGCACAATTTAAGAAGAACTAAGGGAGGAAAAAAAAGGAAGGGAACCCTTAGAAGAAAAGGAAGTTGAAGAAGAAAATGGTCTACCCAAATACGGATATATTTGTTCCATGTTGTATGATGCTGTTTTTTTAAAAAGGTCACACGCATTCCCCATAGGCATGTGATCATATTTTGAATGCTTGACACGCAGCTCATCTCTAGAAGTCTTTTGCAGTGCACTGTCGTCACAAGACTGTGATTTTAATGTTTTTTTGCTGGTTTCCAATATTTACTTCCCATTTCCAACAAAAAAACGCCCATTGGGTAAATGGATTTGCTTTACAATTGCTGCCAAAAATGTTGTAAGATTGGGCACAGATTTGCACTACTTGACGTGTTTAAAACGTTGGTTTTCTGAAAAAAGATAATTTGTTTTGCAATTACTATATTTAATACATTATCTTAATTTATTTATCAACAATCCTGAGTAGTATGTATTGCTTTATCCCTTTTAAACATGTTTCCTTCATCTATTTCCCCCCCCTCTAGAGTCCATAATGGACCAATATGAAAATGTGCCTGAGTCTCAACGGCATTCACCCAGTAAGTAGAAGACAAGGACTGATAGGAGGGACAGAACTAGCAAGAAAAAAACAGTTGAGTTTAGAATATGGTCTGGTTGACATATAGTGGACCAAAGCAAGTTATAATGGTGTTCTCATCTATGAATGAGCAAATAATACTAGCCTATAGCTTTAAACATTGTTCTACAAGATTCCTTTTCCAGATATATTGGAAGGGTATTTTGTTTTTATTTCATTTATGAAAAATTTTAAAACCCCACATTCGCTGAAGTCTTCAGGCATTTTATAACAAAACACATTAAAAAATTCATTTTGGGGGAAAACATGGAATAAACAATATCATCTCAACTGGACTTCTTTAGAATAGAATTCCATATGTGGGATACCACAATAGAAAAAGCTCTCTCACTGTGAACTTTAATGAACAAGAGCAAAGGAAAATAAGACCCATGTTACATTTGCAAGGATTCATTCATACATAAAAATGCACATTTTGAAATATTATTATGGTGAATCTCAAAGAAATATCATAGAAATATCAATTTAAATAGAAATACAGTGAATTTCATAGGGAAAGCAGTTCCTAATTTTTGACTTACAATCTGCCTCCCAGGTCTTTTGAATTATAATTATTGTAATTTCTAGGCACTAAATTGTGAATTTATTGTGTTGACTGAACCTAGCCAGTAGTGGTTTATTAAATAACCCACAATTTAAATAAACCCTGATTCGGTCTGAATGTGTGATGCCAGTCACTGATGGAAAAGTATTTTTGTGTGCCTCTGATTTATTCCTGTCCTATTTTGGTTCCCCACCCAAGTCTTTCCAACTAATCATAAAGGTGTGAGACAGGAAGAGCTATTAAAAGGTATTTATAGCTATTTTGCCTGCAAGATTTATTCCAGTTTTTTCAGCAAATGATGCTGGTTAGGACCTACACTGGGGAAGGCTGTTGTCCTCTACTGACATTGATATGGGGTTTAATGTCATCCATTTTTCATTTTTCCTTTCTCCTGCAAAGGTGAATATGTGAACGTACTAGAGCCGGAACCGATCTTACTAGATTCTTGTTTTGGTGAGTGAGGGAAGCTGAGAGGATGGGGCAAGGGAAGAAGTCCTTATTCTCAGCAGTGCATTCAATTCCTTTGGCCCATCGTTAAAAAACCCAGCCTTTTTAGGTCTAAAATTGCATGCCATACTGAATGTTGAGTTGGTGTCTTATTCTTACCCAGGCAAATGTACAGTATCTCATGAGCCTTCTCCTCTAAGCTCTTTCCAAACAGAAAGAAAATAAAAGTCCTTCTTTATTTGCCAGTTCTCTTTTGAATTACATTGCAGCTGCTATTGATTTTGGGGATGCTATACTTCCACAGCCATGTATAGTTTTCTCAGAGCCTTCTATGATAGAGACAACTCTATGACCATCAGGTTCTATATAAATGGGTTTTTTGTTGTTTGCAACCGAAAGTGATAAGTCACTGTGACAGGCAGAAGCAAATGACCTGGGAGGCCACTTGTAGCCTTGGGCCAGGAGTTATTGCCTTCTGATTTACGGTAGTCTCTCATTAACCAGTTATCCCCCAAGAGCTATTAAAATATATGCGTAAACATGTACATACTTTAACACACTTCATTGTTTCTCATGTTCCAGTAGTTGGCAGTAGTGACCGAGAAAGTGAAGATGATGTTCCAGACTATGAGAATGTCTGTTTTGGACTTTGAGGTATCTAGATCCCTGGAGTAAATAAGGCTTGAACTATGATAGCAGTTATAATGTGATAATGGTTTGTATTAATCCCAGCATTGCCTTTGTTGCAGCAACATCAAACCAATTTGGCTGATCTTGAAAAAGCTAATCATGATTGAACTTGGTAAACACTATTCCAAAACTGAGGTCATCAGAAAAATTCCTTGGAAGTCACTAAGAAAATACTGTGGATGTGTCCGAATAGTTAACAGAAGTTGAGCTGAGCAAGAGTATTATTTTTTAAATTAAGCAGCCTAGAGTTGCACCAGATAGCAAGCTGAACAGTATATACATTTAATAATCAATTAATTAATACATTTTTACTATATTTGTAATAATGAGGGAAGTACTACAATACAATAAATTGCACAGTGGAGGTCCTTGTGATACTACTAGGTTATGCATGATGACCTTTGTGTTTTAAAAAATAAACTAAAAGTGATTGTGATTTCTAAAATTTGGTCGTTCTTTTAAAGCCTGTGATAGTGTCTGTTGCTGAAAAGGCTGCAAATCCTGCTGTATCCAGTCTAAAGTATCATTTCCTTTTTTTTCTTCCCCCTAGGTTGAAAGGAGGATTTCAAAGAATCAGTTTTGCATTGGTGGATCTAATCATCTTTGGGAAGGATGGCTCACCACGCAAGACACCTTCTTCTGAACAACTTCCAATTTTGCCAAATCTTATTTTCACACCCTTGCACTTTGGATGACACATCCTGAGAATTTCTCCCAATTACCAGTAGCAGTATTTCGATGGACTTTTCCCAAAGCAATTCAATTTTGCTTTTAAGTTTGGATGACTAATAAAGAATCAATAATTGTGCCATCATTTCTATTTGAGAGATGATTGATCCAGGGAATAGAGAGAAGTCTGGATTAGTCTATTAGATGGTAACAAGTTGATCAATGTGATCACCTGAGCGCATGAGTCTTGGTGATTAAGTGATGCAGTAGAATGAGCCCTAAACATTAGATCCCTTAAAAATGAAGTATTGTGTGCCATTTATTTTCTCAAAGAGACAGTGGTGTTATTAATTATATAATGTAACAGCAATGAGACATACAATGTATTTTATGTTTGCTTTATTTGTAAATATGCAAATAGCTGCACCCTCTGGATAATAGTCTATATCAGGTATGTCCAAAGTCCGGCCCATGGGCCAATTGCAGCCCATTTTCAAATTTTGAGTGGCCCGCAGCCTCTTCTCACCAGAGTTGTTTAGTCTTTCATTAAATAGTTCATTTGCATTTAATGTTAATGGTTCAAAGAATGTCAGGCTGAATGGTCGGCCGCACACATTTTCACCTCACCAAATCTGTCCCTCCATGCCAAAAGTTGCAAGGACATCCCTGGTCAATATAGCCCAGTAATTGTGTACTGGGCAGGACATACCATACAGTTAAACATCAATTTTCATATCTTTGCAACCTTCAATAATTGAACCTGTGTCTTTTTCTAGACAATGGAATTATTGAAAGGAGAAGTATATATAGTGGGATATTTGTTTAGGTATGTATTCCTGAGCTTTGATCCCATTTCAACAGCAGGTTTGGAAAACTTAACCAATTTGATCTAGAGTTTGCACAAAGTACAAGATGAAGCTAAAAAAAAAGGAATGCCTTTTGAGAGACTAGGTCAACATAATAAACTATAATAGTCCATATCTTTGGTGTAGCATATTATATAAATGCAACAATTGTGCGGTATTAATCCAGTCAGTAAATCAATCACCTACTTTGTATGTCACCATCACATATTATTCAGTAGTGCTCCCCAGGCTGATGAGACCTTGTGAAGTGGACTATTGGGAACACTCATATATATTCTTGGGAGTTCCATATTTAGCAGTTTCTCTTCTCTTGCTCCCTCTAATTTTGTCTCAACTTTGTTCCATTCCAGCACTCTTGCTGCTTATCTCTTCTCCCCTTCATGAGGTAATGACCATGGCATCTTTATTTCTCCTTCCCCTTAATTCCCTGACTTGTTTGGCTAATGAAGAGGGTTAGAGCAGGGGTGGGGAACAATGCCCCTTTTATGACTTGTGGACTTCAACTCCCAGAATTTCTGAGTCAGCCATGCTGGTTAAGGAATTCTGGAAGTTGAAGTCCGCAAATCATAAAAGGCCTTCATTCCCCACTTCTAGGTTAGTATGAGTTGTGAGATATAAAAACAGGCAATGCCAATTATTGCACAGAACACAAGAGACTTCTTGACTTTGTTCCTCACTTCTAGGACTCCATGGAGGGCTTCAGTGGTGAGTTCCTACTGGTTCAGACCGGTTCAGCCAAACTGATAGTGGTTTGGTGGCCTGGGTCACTGGAACCAGCAGCAACCCAGGCCTGTCACACCTCTGAACCATTTCTCTAGGCGCCATAGATGCTGCCATCTTGTTTTTGGCTTTGTACATGCATGGAACACATTTTATTGCATTTTGCATGCACGCGCAGAACACCTATGAGTGAACTTGCAGTAGTGGAACCCCCCCCTGCAGGGCTTAACAGCTGTCTCATTCATTTGCTTTACGCTTCTTGGCCAGTTGAGAAACTGACTGCAGACAGGCCTTTCCTAGGTGGAAACTGCAGCTGGAGATGACATTCAATTGAAATGCACATTTTCTGTACGTGGGCCTGTAGCAGTTTATTGTCCTCATCTCCAAACCAGTTGGTGGTGTTGAAGATGATATGGCAATCACATACTGAAAAGAGATCAGGCTGAACTAGGAAGGACTGGGGAATGAAAACGCAAAACCCATTCCTCTCCATTCTCACAGGTTGATAGGAAAAACTTCAGCATTCACAGGTGTCATGTCACCTACTTGCCAAAACTATATAAGAAGTCGTCAACTTATGGCCACAACTGAGCTGTATGGTGGAGGACTCTGCACTCTTATATTGTTCATCTGGAGGGGAAAAAGTGAGCATTAAGAGATGTGCAAAACCAACTGCAGGTAATTCTTGACTTACAACAATTTGTTTAGTGACCACTCAAAATTACAATGGCACTGAAAAAAGTTACTTGTGATGTTTTTCACACTTACGACTGTTGCAGCCATGTAATCAAAATTCAGGCCTGGTCACTGCAGTGTCCTGAGGTCAAGTGAATCCTTTTTGAGACCTTCTGATAAGCAAAGTCAAGGGAGAAGCCAAATTCACTGAACCACCTTGTTACTAACTTAAACAACTGCAGTGGTTCACTTAATAATTGTATCAAGAAAGGTCATACAATGGCGCAAAACTCACTAAAAAATAAACTCACTTAGCAAATTTTGGCCTCAACTGTGGCTGTAAGACAAGGGCTACCTGTATTTAAGGAACAGAATACTCCAGTGGGTTCTGGAAAGTTCTATGCCTTCTCTGGATCAAGCCAATCAAGCTGTTTTGTGACCAATACATTATTTTTGGAAACTCACCGGTGCCTCTCCAGATTAGCCAGCTCAGCATGATCCAGAGGTGGAACAGTAGATTTTGCCAATCCTTAGTAAGCACTGATTTCAAGATGGAATGCAGGAGAAGTGGCTCCTATTTTCTCCTACCTTTAAATAACGGTCACTTCATAGTGAGATGGGAGGCATATAAATGTAATAAATAAGTTAGATCTGTAGTTTTAACACTCAGCATTAATTCTTGAGTGCCCCATAGCATTTAACTTTGAGAATAATTCAGAACATTTATTTTCACTGCTCTTCCCCCCCCCTCCCCCCAAGCCGTGGCTGTTCATGTGTCCTGAGCAAACTAGATCAAATGTCAAAAGCTTTTGAAACAACTTGGAGCAAACCTTCGGGAGCTTGCCAGGCAGATTCCCACAAAATGTTCTAATGCTGTTTCCCAACAGCCCTTGCCCTAACTATTTTTACACCGCCTCATACTTTAGACTGGATTCAAAGCCACTCATCTGCCTGTCTCCATTCCATTAAAGGGAAACTTGCAGCCATTATGGGTCCGTGACAGGATTTCAGTAGCTAACAAATCATTAGCTGTACAGAAATCCAGAGATAGTCCAAACGAGGCTTTAGAATGTGCATAGCCAGACTTTTTAAAAACTGTCTCACAATGTTTGCACACTTCCAGGAGAGTAAAACCTTAACTTATGACCATAATTGGGACTAGAGGTCCTGTTGCTAAGCAAGATGGTTATTAAAGGAATCGTGCCTAATGTTTTTTTACTACAGTGAATCCCTGCAATTGTTAAACGAATCCAGTTTCCCCCATTGACTTTCCAGAAAACCAGCTGGGAAGTCACAAATTGTGACCACATGACCCCAGATGTTCAAGCATTGTAAATACTGACTGCCAAGCATCCAAATTTTGATCAGATGACCACAGGGATGATATGACAGACATACTGTTACTGTAAGGACTGGAACGTCATTTTTTCAGTGGTGTAATTTCAAAAGGAGACTATTTCAGAAAGTATTTTAAAAATACATTTCAATATTAAGCCAGTTTTTTAAATGGTTAAATTATGTAGGTAAATATTGGATATGATTAAAGTATTTGCATGTCTGTGTCTATTTGGCAACTTTTAAGACTTGTGGCCTTCAACTCCCAGAATTCCTCAGCCAGCCATGTATGGAAGTTGAAGTCCACAAGTCTTAAAAGGTTTGGAGACCCCCATGTAGACACTTGAAGTAGCACCCTTATAACAGGAGTTCTCAAGGCTCAGAACTGTGATGGGAGAAAGAAGTTGACTTTATTTGAAGCAGGTGATTTCCCTGAATATTGGTCAAGGCGGGTGAATATGGGGCGCTGCCCACCAGTTGTCCTTTTAACACTTCAGGCAACGATTCATAAGGCAGAAAACATTGTATGCATTATACTGAGGCTGTATCTCGACTCTTTGGGGCTACAATTCTTTTTATTGGGATACCAGTTTGTTCAATATAGCAATTACAGCCCAAAGCATTTATAAGGCATCAAATGGTGAAACACTGCTGCTGCTCAGTAGCAAGAGATAAATGACCTCTTATCAGAGAACAAGCCTTTTTTCCTATTATACCTCAAATTTCAGGACACAATTCTTACGGTGGGAAATGAACAACTATAACATTCTAGAGACAACAGATTATGAACAACGCTGGCATTAAAGGCTGAAAAACAATTATGTGCTAAGGCAGTAGAGATTGCCTACCCAACCCCCTTACTGTAAATTTTAACCGTGTTTACTCTAAACTCAGATAAGTAGATACACTTTGTCAAAATGTAGTCTGCAACTTTTTGAGTTGGAGCATTGAGTGAAATGTGCCATTTTGACTGGTTCAATAAACCATTTTAAACAGGCTGGCTAAATGGGTGGAGTTTGGAACCAGCTAATTCATTCTGTGATTGAATACTATAATTCTGTAAGTCACAACTGGCTGGGTTTCATGATATGCTAAACTATAAACTACAGTCTGCAAATCACAATGGCTGCATCACTAAAACAAAACAACATAATATGACTTAATGTATTGTTTCAGATGGATCTTTATGTTAAGAATAGAGTGAATAGACCAGATGTCAGGCCTGCCATCATTCAAAACTTAAGAAAGAAAACCCCCAGCTCCATTGAATTACAGAAGAGGATTTTTTTTAATTAAGTTTCAAATGAAAAAAGTGAAAGCAAAGTAAGATCTGATTCAAAATCCTCCCCCAAGAGTCCAGCACTGAGAGTCCAATTAGCGTCCAGTATGACGTTATTGTAAAGCTCTTCAGATCTTTTTCGCATCTGGAGTCTCAGGATGGCTGACCTTGACCGAGTATAAACAACGCCACTCAGCATCATCATAATTCATGAGTACAAATCTCCCTTCCAGTTCTGATGGGATGTTTATACGCCAGCTTGCTTCCCCATCCCCAATGTCTACCTCCCCCCCCTCCCCGTTTCTATGGCAGCTGATAGAAGGTATGCTGCAGAAACGGATGCTGGAGAGATCAGGCTGACACTAGGAGCAAAGAACGTCCTTTGAAACCCAAACAACCAGAAGGCAGATGAAAGCTGTGAAAATGAAACTCTCCTTTGAAGCAGTACCATCCCTCCCTCCCCTCCTCCACAGCGTTTTTAACTACTTATGATCTAGCCCAATGTTTCTCAAGTTGGCAAATATAAGACCTGTGGACCAACTCCCAGAATTCCCTAGTCATCATGTTGACTAGAAAATTCTGGGAGTTGAAATACAGACATCGTAAAAGTTGCCAGGGTTGTGAAACTTTGGTGTAGCAGGATTAAGCAGGTGGTTTTTTTTTTTTTAAGTAGTCTTTGCTCAGAGTACAATAATTGCCCTACCTGGCCCTACTTTGTGTATGTATAATTAACTGGAATCCAGCTGCTAAATGCGGTATATAGGAGTTAGCACACCATAAATTAAGATTGTTCATTTTTCCTCCCCAAAACAGACCCATGATGAAGAGGGATGAGCAATCTAGACTAGGAATTTTTAAACATTTTCAGGCCACAAAATCTGTTAATTACAAAAAATAAAAGTCCCAAACTCCTGATCAAGAGGCAAAGCTTTAGTGATAGAAAACCAGCTGCATTGAAAAGAATTATCCCACAGTTCTACCAAATTCTCTCTGCACTTTGCAGTTCCATGAAGCACAATCTAAATATACACTACCACACCTTCCAGGTGATCTAAAACCAGATCTTCAACCTCAGCCACTTTAAGATAATGTGGACTTCAACTCCCAGAATTCCCCAGCCAGCATGACGGCTGGAGAATTCTGGAAGCTTAAATCCACAGGAAGTCTCAGTGGTGGGATTTGCACTACTTCGGGAGAACCAGTTGTTAACTTTCTGAGCAGTTTGGTGAACTGGTTTTTGGAAGAAATCATTAGGGGAGAGAATCGGTTGTTAAATTATTTTTAAGTCCTCAACTTATGACTGTAATTGAGCCCAAAATTTGTTTCTAAGCAAGACATTTATTAAGTGAGTTTTGCCCCGCAGTATAAGCGCAGTAATTAAATTAGTAACACTGTTAAGTGAATCTGGCTTACCCATTGACTTGTGAGGTCTCAAATGGCAACCACATGGACCCTGGGGACACTGCAACCATAAAAAATATGTGCCAGTTGCCAAGTATCTGGATTTTGATCACATAACTATGGGGATGCCACAACAGTTGCCAGTGTGAAAAATTTCCGTAAGTCACCTTTTTCATTGCCATTGTAACTTTAAACGAACTGTTGTAAGTCGAGAACTACCTTTACTTTAAAGGTGCTGAGTTTGAGGAACATCGATGGAGGCTCTCTTTCCTCTGCAATCAGCCTGCGGAATCTAGAAATCCCTAGAGATCTCTTAGGACAGGGGTCTCAAATCTTGACTGGTGGACTTCAACTCCCAGAATTCCTCAGCCAGCGAGGAATTCTGGGAATTGAAGTCCACAAGTCTTAAAGTTGCCAAAGTTGGAGAGCCCTGAACGAAGTGACTCCCTGAG
>JAPKID020001136.1:0-15498 GCA_026931265.2 Tropidonophis doriae | reverse complement strand
TGGCGGTTGGATCAGCGTTTGGGAATATCACCAATCAGCTGTTCCAGGCTGCGGAGATCACCACAGTCTATTGCCACATCCGCGCATCAGGGTTTTGGCCTCCACAAACATTTTTGGCGTCCATGTGTCGCGTTTTTGGCCAACGCTTGTTGCGTTTTCGGCTTCTGCATACCCTATTTTTGGCCTCCATGCATCGCATTTCCGGATGGTTCCAGGAGGTGGGGAGTGGTGGTGGCGGCAATCCCCAACACCTGGAACCAGGCAAAAATGCGACATGTAGAGGCCAAAAACGGGATATGCAGAGGCCAAAAATGGCCAAAGGGTGAGAGCCAGTGGAAGGATGGGGCTTCTGCAACATTCGCTGTATAAGACGCACGAACACCTCCACCCACCTTTTTGGGGGGGAAGTGTGTCTTATAAAAATACGTAATTTAATGTTGCTTTCCAAAAAAGCTATGCCTAGTGAGAGATTCCGATATTAGATGAAAAAGATAGAGAATATCTACACACAAAATACATCCAATGGAGACAGGTGTTTAGGACATTCTAATCCTGAAAATCAGGACAGACAAAATTTTTCACTGCAAGGACTTCTTCCTATATTTCTGCTGAATGGAAATAAAACACATTTTATATGTGTATTCATAATTTATTCATAATTAATTCCTAGTTTTGCATAAAGAATAATTATTGTTGGTTTAAGTCCCATAAAGCCAAACATTTATCTTTTAAAAATATAGGCTTATTCTCAATATATATTGCTTTAAGTGATTAATAAATTCCTCTATGAGGGACATGGGCAGTTGATAAATAAATTCTGTAAATATTTTCTAGCTAAATTTAAAACCTAATAGCTTTCACTAATTCATCTGATAACTAGCAATCTACTTACCACTTTCAAAGCAGGCATCAAATACAAGGTGACCCTTTTTTGCCTGTCCATAGTATCCTGGTGGAAAAGCTGTATATTTGCTTAAGTTTCCGGTAATGATTTCATCTATTTCTATGTCGCTACCTGTTGGAATAACAATAAGGAAGCCAATTAGATACAATTAAAATCTCAACACAAAATTAAATGGAGTGGTTCTCTTTATTAAGAATTTGCAAAGGTGGCAAAACCTAATGCTTAATTACGTACTTCAGTGGGGAACAACTATGGCCCCTTTAAGACCTGTGGACTTCAACTCCCAGAATTCCTTAACCAACATGGTTGGCTCAGGAATTATGGGAGTTGAAGTCTACAGGTCATAAAGGGCGTACTTCCCCCTGACTTACTTACTTGTTTATATTTCATATCTTCCTCAAAAAGAGATTCTGGACAGTAGACAGCACAATATTGGCATAAAACAATTTATAAAATTAAACCATTTATAAAATTTAAATGTAAAAATTAATTTACAGTTAATTTTTTTTAAAAAATCCAAAAGGACAAGAAAGTTTCCAAGAAGGCAATTTGATGGAGGAAGAGGGATAGTTCTAGTGATACCAGCCAGGTGTTATGGTCTGCTGGCAGCCTGCGGAGCTGGCAGCAGAGTTGGATAGCAAGGACCTCCCCACCCCCTGACCCCCCGCACAACTATATTATCCTTTGGGCCTCCAGGCAAGGCCTTCTTTTCAAAAAAATTATCTGAAAATTACTCCTAATAAGATATTTTAAAGCATTAATTTTATTGATTTCTCTCCTGCCTTTATTACTAGAACTAGAACTCAAAGTCTCCTGGATTCTAGTGAAGGGGACAATACACTTTATAACACACACACACAAAATTAATATACAGTATCTTAACATATAATACACTATATAATAAACATGTAATAATTGCAATTTCTGTTCTAGAGAATGGGCCTAAGTGTTCATGGTCCCTTAGAAAATCCTATATAGTTATATCAGAGAATTAAAACATTATATACAGTAAAAGACACCTTACTTTACAGTGCTATATACTTAAGCAAATTACAGTTACTCATTTATATCTTATTAAATTAAATTTAGCTTGTTTGTTTTTAACATAAAGTTAATATCAACTTCAAATTATCTAAAGATGTACATTTCATTGAAATTAATGGCATCTAAACAAAGAAATGAAATATGCAATCCTTATATTCATTGGTAATTCTCATTGGGCATGTTTTGTATTTGGAAAAAAGAGATGGTGTTATTAGTTGAATCATGGATATACTTAAAACCATAGTTTGACTTTACTGTAATGATTATTGCTAATTATTATTTAATTATATAACAATCTTATGTTGAGGGATCTCAGAACAATGTACAATGTACAAAATATATGAAAGAACCAGTTTGGTCTAATGGTTAAGGAACCAATAGCGAAAGCAGGAGAATGTGAGTTCAAGTTCTGTTTTAGCCATGAAAGTCAGCTGAATGACTTTGGGCCAGTCACTCTCTCTCAGCCCAACCCCCAGCTCACAAGGTTTTGTCGTTGTGGGGAAAATAGGAGGAAGTGTGTTAGGTATGTTTACTGCTTTGACTTATTTATAAAAATAATAAAGGCAGGATACGAATAAATAAAATAAAAAATAAATAGAAACAGTTTGATAAAAGTATATAATGATAGTCAACAATTCCCTCAACAAACAGAATTAAGTTAAAAAGCCACATAAAAGGCAAAATAATCCCACAATGCTAACTTCCCGAAATGCACCAGATGGGTCTACATACACTGTTAAATTGAATGTACTTAGAATTCTAAATTGTAAATAGTTGAATAAATGTTCCTTTACATCATATTTAAATCAAGACTAGGTTGGGAACCAATTGTATTACTCTGTGAAGCAGTTCCATAATTCGGCAGCATTTTACTCCCAGATAATGCTTCATAAGGCACATTCACCAAAGGGCCTTTAAAGCTATCTTAGCACTTGGGATGACTGTTGAAGAAAGCAATCTTCTCAATACCAATGTACAAGGGCTGAAGTAGAGGCCTATGCCTCCAGCAGCCTCAGCTGGACCCATTGCCCTTGCTATTCTCCAAATTGAATGTGCAGTTTTCACAATGCTTCAGAACACCTCAGAAACTTTTGAAAGGATTTCCAACGCATTGTAAGAAGAGTAGGAATTATTTGAAGAATAGCACACACTATTTGGAGAATGATGAGAGTGGCCTTGGGAAGAAGGCTGTGGCAACAAGCAGCTGCCTCACATATTGTGCCCCATCAGCAGTGGAAGATGGTAAAGGTTCATTGGTGATGGTACAGCCAGTGAGCACAAGGCAGCAAGGCCAGCCGGGTGAACAGAGCACAGGGTGGCAAAGCCAATAGAGCAAGTACAGAGCACAAGGTGGGAAGACCAGCTGACTAGCAGTGTGGGCAGAGTGCTGGACAATGGTCAAAATGACAGAGATGGAAGGGAGATAGGCAGGTGGGGGAAACTGAAAAGGAAGCCATCTTTTACCTTATTAAGGCTTGTAGCTGGCAGCACCAAGCTGGGAAAAGCTTTGATTGAAATTACCAAACAACTGATGTCATTTTAATAGCAATGGCACAGAAAGTTCCATAACTGCCATCATTTAACAACTGTGTCACTCGATATTGTGCTTTATAACATCACTTAGCATTGGAAATTCTGGTCCCTATTACTATTGTAACTCAAGGACTACCTGTACAGTTCTTTCAGAAAGGAGCCTTTAAAAATGTGTGCTCATTAAAAAACAGTTGATGTATTAATATTTAGAATTAAGTTGATAATGTTTAGTTGTTTAGAAATAAATTTAGTTTTCTATAACTTTCAACATTTTAATAAATTTATAACATGGATTATCATAACACTTAATGTATATTTTTATATTGAAAATGTTTCACACAAATTGTTTAAAATTAATATTGCTCATAAATGATAAAAATGCATTATTAAACAGACTTCTCTGTAATAAAAGATTTATATATAACTTGAAGCAAATTATCAGTAAAAATAGTAAATTATAATAATTTACTACTGATGCAGAGCAAATTGAGAGGAATAAAAGCAGTGCTATGTCATTGTTTTTGCTAAGAGACCAGCTGCTTTTGTCCCTTTCTCAATCTGAACTGTTTTTCCCAGCTGGTTATTATGTAAACTGTAATTTTACAGAACAGGGAACTGAGGTTTTTCCCCCTCAGATTATCATTCTCTTTTTGTGAGATATATTTTACAACCCAGAAACTATCATTTCACTTATTTTTACGATCCTTTCGGAACCATTTTTGTTAAAAGATTGAAGCTACATACCATATTTTTCAGAGTATAAGACGCACCACAGTATAAGACGCACCAAGGTTTTGAAGAGGCAATTTTTTTTAAAGTAGGTAGGTAGATAGAGGGATAGAGAGAGAGAGAGAGAGAACTACAGTGGGTAGGCAGGGAGAGAGAGTAGGTAGGTAGGTAGAGGGGGAGGGGAGAAAGAAAGAAATACAGTAGGTAGATAGGTAGGTAGAGGGATAGAGAGGGAGAAATGCAGTAGGTAGGTAGGGAGAGAGAGAGGGTAGGTAGGTAGATAGAGGGATAGAAAGAGAGAGAAATACAGTAGGTAGACAGGGAGAGATAGTAGGTAGGTAGGTAGGTAGAGGAATAGAGAGAGAGAAATACAATAGATAGGTAGGGAGAGAGAGAGAGTAGATAGGTAGGTAGATAGAGGGAGAGAGAGAGAAAAAGAAATATAGTAGATAGGTAGATAGAGGGAGAGAGAGAGAGAGGGAGATATACAGTAGGTAGGCAGGGAGATAAAATAGGTAGGTAGGTAGGTAGGTAGGTAGATGTTTCCAGGTGTACTTATCCATGTGCTGGAGAAGGAAATTGATGACAACCTGCAGCATCTAACTTTGTCCCAGCTGGCACATGATTACGTGATCCACGTAATTCTCATCAATCAGTTAAAGAGCTTTCCAAAAGGGGGGGAAAAACCCTTTTTGCACTCTGCAAACCTCCCATTTTTTGCTCCTTTCTGCACTTCCCAGCCCCCAGGCGGTCTCTGAAAGCCTCCATAAAGCTATGCACTGCCATTTTGGTGAAGGGGTGGGGCTTCAGGAGGCAAAAAAAATGTTGTATTCAATGTATAAGACGCACCCAGATTTTCAGCGTCTTTTTAGAGGAAAAAGGGTGCGTCTTATACTCTGAAAAATACAGTACACTGAAAACAAATAGTGTCATGATGAGTTTCATTATAAATCCAGGTCCTACACAACCTAGTAAATCCTATAATTATTATCTCAATATATAATTAGGATCTTACAATGTACAGTCTGTATGGATTTAAGCAAAAAAAAAAACCAGTCCATTACATGAACTTACAGTTTCTTATAAGGGACATATTACAGATCATTTAGTAACAATGGTCTAATTCTTAATTGGTAATGTAGAGCCAATGGGCACTCCTAGAATCTAACCTGTCTAAAGCTCATTAAGATTCTCTGCCCTCCTGATTTTACTTTTTCAATTTAAAAATTATTTTGGATCATTTGCAAACAGTAAAGCTCCAAATCCAGCAACTCTCCTCTCCTCTACCTCTCCTCAGTAGTATCTCCAGGGCTCATATAAATCAAGAATATACTTCAGATAGGGAAGAGGAGCAAGAGAACAAAGACCAGAAAGTCAAGGTTCAGTTTCCACCACTTACCAAAACCTCTGAAAAGAAAAAAAGAAAATAGGTTGGAAATCTTAGATATGGACATTAAGGATCTACCACACCATCATATCTGAAGCTGGTGGTATTACTAGAATAGCTATAAGACATTATCTCTTAAACCTATTTCTGCCAGATAATTGACAGGAATATCTTAGTCAGTGGTTTTAAATTCCACCTTCTGATTTCTGCACCTTGTCAGCTGGTCCCCAACAATAGACTTGTTAGGAAAGAAAGAAATTTCTTCCTTTCTCTCAACCAGAATGAAGTATTGCAAAAAATACCTAGTTGGAAAATACATGTTTTCCTTTTACTCTTCCAGTTTGGAAATAAAATGTTGCACCTAAAAATTCAGATACTTGATTTCAATGTTCACCAAATAGAAGAAATTACATTAAAATAATAAGACTAATATTGATATTCATAAATATTTCTTATATCAGATTTGATTAACACAAAATAAAAATTTATAGCATTTTTCAACGTTTGCCACAATTTGTATTTAATTCTAAAATCTTTTTCCTATCTTTTTTTTCTTTTCAGATAGAAAAGGTAGAATTGCTGCAGGATCTTGATTAACAGTACAATACAATAGCAGAGTTGGAAGGGACCTTGGAGGTCATCTAGTCCAACTCCCTGCCTAGGCAGGAAACCCTATACCATTTCAGACAAATTAACACCTTTGTAATTAACACCTGTGCCTGAAATCATTGAGGACTCCAAATTATCTGTTATTCCAACCTCCTTGCATGAACCTCAAATTTATTTGGCCTTTTCCAATCCCTCTGGGTCTGGCATGACTACTGTCATTTTCCCTCCTTTCAATACTGCTTAGGTTAGGCTATGATTTTAATTCAGACATCTAAGCCCTTTTTATGAATATATTCAAGGGACATTTTCATTTTAAACCCCATGCCCTGTTTCATTCCCCTTCACTTTTCAGATACAACTCCTTGCTTTTATCTGTAGTTTTTCCATGATCCTCAAAAAGCTCCCTTGCTTCCGAAAACGACGTTTCTTTTGTGGGAGGCTTTATAGCTATCAGTATACACTAATATACCTGGAAGTATAAGGATCTTCCCCACCCCACTCCCCCAAGCTAAAGAGGCCTATACTTCCTTCATTCTGTAAGTAGATCCCTTTCTGACCTGCATGTCCCACAAAAGGACTGCTGTATTTATGTCCGAAAATATATACAGTAATGCTTGTTTGCTGACAGCAACACTCTTTGCACAGAATATGATGTCATTCCTTACCAAAACACTCAGAGCTGAACTGACTTTCTGCTACCTATTCCGAAAGCCGTTCCTCCCCACCCATTTACGTTTATTCCCTTTCTCCGCAAAGACCCTCAGGCAATTCTCCCAAATCTCGCCCCCTCCTCCCGAGAACTACAGCAATTACTAACCCGATTCTGCTGTCCTGCTCTCCGCCATGTTTGTTTTCATCCCTATTTTCTCTCCCCCCCTCCCTCTCTCCCAGCACTAGACGCTGCTGGAACGTCACCATGGCAACGTACGTCACAGCACGGGAAGTTCCTCGTTCCCTTTACTCCTGCATGCGAATGGCTTGTGCCGGGATTAAAAGTGTTAAGAAGCGGGAAGAATAAAATATTGATATAAACGCATGCCAATCTGTAGACGGATAAGTGGCATTTGAATAGAAAGTGCAATCAATGAACTTCAACGAGGCTGCACCCGGAAGAGGACCTCGATCAATTAAATGATAATCATGCCTAAGTAAAAACGGAGGGGAATGGGGAGGTGGACACATTTTTCAATAGAAGTTAATGCTATGAGAAAGAGCTACCTGAACCTAAAGAATGCATAGGTTTATAAAATTGAAAATATATGCAGAAAGATTTTGTATTCTTAGCTATGCCTTCATGAAATAAACTAGACGTGAGTGATAGCAAAGACAAAAGCATATGTCTCATCTTTTTTTTTTAGATGGTTCACACTTTACAAAATTGTTCCATCTTTATTTCTCTACTTTTCTTCAGAATGGCTTCCTCTTCTCTTGGGATGGGGACTAGGGGAGTGAGAAGTATTGGCTGCTTTTCCCAATGTGAGTGTGTGCATGTACATATATATATGTATGCATGCATGCATGTATATATGTATGTATGTTTTGTCTCTATATGGTTTAAGATCTGTAACACAGCTAGTATCTAGTAACTGTGATGTGGCTGGCTGGTTTCTGACTTGATTTTTGGTCAGTTTAAACATATTTGGTACCTGAATGGCTTTTTCAAATTCACTTCATAGTTTTTGTGCTGCAGATGGGGAGGGGGGGGCGAAGCAAATGTGGGGAAGAAGAATCTGATCTACCAATAAATAGGCACGTCTCAACCTCAGAAACTTTTAAATGTATGGACTTTAACTCCCAGAATTTCCGAGCCAGTGTCAGAGGAATTCTGGGAGTTGAAGTCCAAACATATTAAAATTGCTGAGGTTGAGAAACACTAGATGAGCCAATCTTATAGGGAAAGACCTTTGGCCTTCAGTCCTTCCTCCATTTCTTGTGCAGATTGTAAGTAAATAATTCTGGTGGTAGGGGTGCATGTTTGGATTAACCAGTATTTTTTCCTCATTTTCTGTGGAACTTGTCCAATTGGAGCAATCTTCTGTTCGAGGTATTTTTCAAATAATATTGGATCGCACTTGTTACACAACAGATATACATGTAAGGAGCCAGTAAACTATAGTTATCCATAATGCCAGTAAAGTAATTGACATCCTCTAGTATAGAACTGTATGCAGTGAATATTAAAAAAGCACCTTAATGTGCTGTTGCAATTATAAATATCATTGTGAATCATTTCACCTCCACCACCCCTTTCAGGACAACTAGCTGGTGAGCTGGAATCAGTATAGGAAGCAGTAAGTTTGCTTCTTCTAGGTCACTAAAAAGAGTGAGTTCTCCAGACATCCTCAAGTAGGAATAAGGGACACCATTTTCTTTTCCATTGCCTCTCCAAATGTCCTAGCTTTTAATGATAGTGATCTATGCACTCAGGTGATAAGGCACAAGGGATAAGATATGAGTAACCCTAACTCATATCTTAAGTTATCCTAACCCTAACCCAATGGTAGGATTCTCATAGGTTATATATTGATTTAATAGTCTTTTAAGTAATCTTGTGGAATTGCCTTTACCCTCAGGAGAGCCAAAGGCAGTATAATGTATCAAATTCTTTCCAAGATACATGCATGAATCATACCAAGATTTATAATGGTGTAGTCACTATGTTGGCTCACCTGGCAAGGAGTTGATCCAACCGGGAATTCATTGTGAAATACCAGTCACAATGATTCTAGGTCTTTACCATCATCTATTGCATTTCACAGTATTCTTTCTATATGTTTCTTGTTATATTTATGCAATGACTATAACTAAATAACTTCCTCTCCAAATATGGCCATCCATTATTTTTTTTTGCAAAAGGAAAAGTAGCAAGACAAGAAAGCAAGCAAGCAGATCATCTTGAAGTGAATAGCAGCAGACTGTCCATGAAATCAGAAGGCCAGTTCCTGGGGGCCCCACCCAGCAGTAACAGCCTCATGACAGCAGTGGCACTTGACTGTGTTGCCCTTCTATCAAACATAATCATCACCAAGGATGAGAGACAGGACTTGCTGGAAGATTCTGTAGCTAATATTATTTGTGGCTGGATACAACTGGCAAACAGGCCGTTTGCCTGTTGTCCTCAGGATAGAACATGTCATGGCTCAGTAATCCCAATGTCAGCCCTTCAAAGTAGGCCAAATCAAGAAACCAGGGCAGAATACTATGTGTTTTGTTGATAGCTATGTGCAGGTTGCTAAAAACCATACAGCTTCCTATCCTGACTAACATTGTCTAATGCAGGTTTTTTGACTTGATGCTCTGTCATGGCAGTCACACCTTTGAAAATTTCCGGACTGTCTCCAAGTTACAAACTGATGTACAGGTAGTCCTCAATTTATGACCACAATTGAGCCCAAAATTTCTGTTGCTAAGCGAGACAATAAAGTGAATTTTGTCCGATTGTATAGCATTTCTTGCCACATGGAAGAGAATCATTGCAGTTATTAAGTTAGTAATACAGTTAAGTGTATCTGGTTTCCCTAATGACTTTGCTTGTAAGAAAGTCGCAAAAGGTAATCATATGACCCGACACTGCAACCATCATAAATATGAGTCAGTTGCCAATCTGAATTTCAATCACATGAACATGGGGATGCTACAATAGCCATAAGTGTGAAAAACGGTTGTAACTCAACTTTTTTTAATGCCATTATAACTTCAAATGGCCACTGAATGAACTGTTGTAAATCAAAAAAGAGCAGTTGCCTAAAGCATTGGGCAATATGATACTGCTGACATGACCTGAACTAAACAAACATCCTAGATAAAAAGGGATATTCCTCCAAGAAAAGGGTAGGTAGGACTTAAATATGGGATTATCCAATTGATGAGCAGCATGAACAAGAACCAGCACAGTAGTAGCTGGTGAGATGCATAATTTCCCTACTCTCTGCTATAATTCCTGGTGTGGCAGATTGTCATGCACTGCTGGCAGCAGAGCACATCTGACATCAGGAGGGTCATGAAATAACTCATTGCTGCATTGTATGCAAATACATTAATAATGTAACCCTTTAAGCCTCTATATCCTGAGCTCTGACCACCTGATTCATCATTATTGAGGACTCTGCTATCAAATGGCACAGTAGTACTACACAGGTGAAATGATGATCAAGGAAAGAAATTGTGACCGTCATGACAGCTTGAGTCAAATATCATTGTTTCAGTACTCCTGGACTCCGCCACCTTTGCTACAAAGGCTTGAGATGGAGAAGGCCAATCAGAAAGTATGACAAGACTGCAAAGTGTTCTTTTTGTTGTGCCAGGGTTCTCTGATAACTGTGTGATTAGGACTCAGCATATTTTGCCCCCAGTCGTGGGACATGAGGACATGCTTTGCTCCAGGCCTTGGGACATGACGGCTGGGAGCAGTGTCTCTGTCCTCAAGAGGATTGTTGAAGCAGTGGTGTAGTAGGACCACGGGCTTCTTTTTTCTTTTACATGAGAATGTGACCTTGGATTCTTTGCAGTCCTGCTTTTTTGCAAAACATGGCTCATCACAAAAGAGAAAGTGAGGGAGGAACAGTATAACCTCGTGGCAAAGAGGTAGGCAATTGGATACAAGTAGATGCTGCAATATAAAGATGGTAATGTGCTATCCAGCACCCAAACAATATAAAAGCGTGAAAGGATTGAAAATGGACCATAGATATGCACAAAATGAAGGCAAATATACACATCCCAGGATCCAGTCTGGTTCAGTCACTGGACCTGGTTTACGAGTCTGGTAAGAGAGAAGTTTCCTGAAGATGAGCTCCAGCATGAGTCCAAAAGTTTGGAAGACTAAACCGCTGGTCCAGTGACTGACCCAGATTGGATCCTGTACATATACAGGACATTTCTATACTGGGTAATATGATTTACTGTCACTTTGAATTTTGAAACAGGAAAGAAGATTAACACAAAGAGATTAAGTAGGCCCTTGAATAAAGAGATTAAAGTATATGTGTGGTTTTAAGTGTTTGAAATCTACTAATAATAAACTTATCTAATGAGACTATTAGAACTGAGAAATAATCTAGCTTCCTTAGTGGTGAGTTTTGTGTAGATTTTGGCACAACACAGAGAGAACAGCTGAGTAAGACTAACACATTGGCCTGTTTTGGCCATGTTTGCATGTATAATGACCAGAGTTCAGACTGGATTTGCAATCAGTAAGAAACAGAAGTAGCAGATGTGTTTGAAAATTACCTGTTCTTGTATGTCTCTGGCAATCTCTGTTCATGGGCTGGATACGTCACACACAGGCCGCACCCACCCCAGTTCCACAAGGCAAAAAAATGTGATGATTTGGCCCATGACACGATTGAGTTTGACACCCATATCTTAGGGGATGACTGCTGGCAAGACAATCAGGTGTCACAAAATGGAACACTTGTATCTTTTACATACCTACCTACCCACTTCACACCTGTTCATTTCTTCAGCCTTATTCACTACTCCCAAGTACAGTAATAACTGCGAGTATTCAAAATGTTATTTCCTTAAAAATAAAAATGTCAACACTTTCCAAAGTTCCCTGGATACCTGGTTTCTGGAATTCTTCCCAGATTCTTTACTCAATACGGGTTGTAATAAAGGTCTAATATAAGGATGGGCAACTATAGCTCCTTTACAACTTGTGGACGTCAACTCCCAGAATTCCTGAGCCAGCCATATAGGGGTCATAGTTGCTCACCCCTGGTCTGATACATTCTTCCATGTAAAGAAGCAATGTGTTTCATCAGTTTTTCTGCTCTCCTGTTGTATTTTATATACCTCACCTTAGGTTGTGTGGTCTCAAAGGAAAAGGGAGAAAGGCTCAGACTATAACAATCAGCAACATTTTATGCTAGGATGCACTGGTAATTTTTTTCACCTGGAATGCTTTCTTACCACCGACCATGTCCACATCTGGCATCCTTGCCAGCTTCACCCACCAACCTATCAGTTGAACAGCAGTCAAACCAACCACTTGATGTGTTCCCTATCACTCTGTGTCCCCTAGGCCTGCTGGCAAAATCATTTATCCAGGGCCTTTCAAAAGAGTGTCAAGGTGTGGAGGCCATTCTTATTTCCACAGAGATGGTTTTCCACAGGGAGGGAGCCACCATGGAGAAGGCTCTTCTTGGTCCTATCAGATGGACCTCCTTAAGAGAAGGGGACCTATAACATACTCTGTCTCCCTGCTCTGGTGGATCAGGCAGATATATGAGGAAAAAGACAGTCCCTCAAATAACCAGGACCCAGGTCATGTATGGCTTTAAAGGTGACAACCAGCACCTTGAATTGGACTTGGAAACAACGTGAATGAATTAAGTGGTGACACTGTATCTGCATACCTTGTAGAATTATTAAAATAATTTATGTCATTATGTAAATCTATTTGGAGCAAACATAGTCTGGAGTAAGTACATATACTACTGCAATAGTTACTTGTACTGTATGGTATTATGCTATAAGGCTAAATAAGAATTTGAGAAGTGCTCCCCTTTTAACTGGCCTGAACTTCGGTTGCACTGTTTTTAGTTTTAGATTTTAATTGGGGATGTTTTTAAGATGGTTTTTAGTACAGGGGTTAGTACTGTTTAATTTTTAGAGAGGGTTTGTTTTATGTATTCTGTGTTTTAAACTTTTCCCTGTATGCCGTCCCAAGTCCCTTCAGGGAGATGGGAGCGGGTTATAAATTAAAATTGATTTGATTTGATTTGAACTGTGACTTTTTTATTGATTGTCATATACAAGTAATAGTTTATAATTCACCTTCCATCCCCATTTTGGTACTGCTTTGCATCCTTGAGTTAACAATTAGTCAATATTTGTATTTAATTTTGCAATATGAAAGTCTCCAAGTCAATTTTAGATAGAGATAAACATTTCAATAAATCATCACTATGGTCATACGAATCAGAATTTTATTTGATGGGATACAGACTCATCATTTCTGTTTAAAGTCCTCAATAACTACACATAGTAGTGCCATCCATATTAATTGATGAATTAATCTGTAATTACTTGAATATACCTATATAAATATTCATCAAAAATTTCAATATTTAAAGAAATATATAACCTATTCTTTAGAAAGAGTAGTACTGGAACTTCAATACTTCTGAAACATAAAATATGTTTGCATAAAAATATTTCAAAAATAATAACCAACTATTATGAAAGTATTAATATATTTTAGATCTCATTGTATATGTACAAGAACAAAAACTGGAGTACATCTGAATGATACAATATTTCTTACATCTGTAAGTTATCTACTGTATTTTTAAAAATGTGAAATTTTACCTAAAGATCTGAATCTATAGTTCGTACTGTTAGAAAGCAATGACAGTACATTTTCTATATTATTTTAGGATTATTACTACAAGTGGAATAACACTGTCAGTTGGAGATATATTTGATCCATTCTATTCGTACCCATCTGTTTCAGAGATTGCAAGGTTGTTATTGTTGGATCACTGAAACTAGACAAAGAAACAGGGCGGTCTATGGGAGGAGTAATACCAATTACATGTTCAGGTAGAGGCAACGCTACATAACAAACAAATGGGCAGTTCATACATTGAAACCTCAACCTTACCATTAATTCAAGTATTGTACAGACAACAGCTTTCTTTGAAAACAAGTAAATGTAAGTTGTTATTCTAATACTAATTTTAATGAAGTTTCTAATTTGGTTCTTTTTATATGAGAAATGTATATAACTAAAACTGTTAGGTTTATATTAAATATTCCTTCAAAACTATGAATATGACCTATTCAGTGATAAATCATAAAAAGTGTATATAATTTTAATAGTTTTATTTGAGTTTTGAAGCTTGATGCGAGAGTTATTGGTTCAATTTTAATTAATATGCAATAAATTTTCCATAATAAATTGGCACTATTAATAAAAGCAGTTATTAAGCAATCCTCTGATTATTTCTGGAATATTTGAAATAATTTTAGGTTGGTCTTGTACAACAATAATAGCATTTAAATATACATTCTGGTCTCATAAACCCAATATTATTGTAGAATGTGACTTTCTTTCCTTTGAAATATTTCCATTTACTTAAAACAAAACTAAGGTTAAACATTTGTGAAGACAGCAATTTCAAATGTAAAATCAAAATTAAGTTACAATAGCATAATTAGATATGTATTTTAAATACAAGGGCATTTTGTTGGGAAAAAGTTTCACCAATTTCAATGTGTTTTAGCCCAAATATTTATTCTCATTGTTGCAAATAATTATTAAATTTTATTATAAGTAAATATGAAATCTCTATATTTTGTCAAGGAAATATAGTGTTACAGAATAATTCCTTTAGATGCTTGCAGTTCCACAGAATTATTATTATTATTTTGCAATTGAGGGAAAATTTGGAATATTTTGAACCATCAATAAAAATTACTGAAAAAAAAAAATTACTGAAATATAAATAATCCATTTCATGCACAAATAATGATTAGATATATAGTACTTATATATGCATTTTATACTTATTGTAAAATTCACATTTTTCAATTAACAAAGTTCTAAACTTTTAAGACTACCAACCTGTTCACCATATTTGGGTAACAGATAATTAATTAGGTGATATTCCTTTTATTTGCTTTTTAACAAGATTTTGTGACAAAATTATATTCTATGAAATTCCTTGTGATTTTAATTTTCTTTTGCTAGTATTTAAAAAAAAAGAAATATAATTTTTTTCAGGCATTAAGGTAATCTATATATCATAAGATGCAATGTTCATATAATGGCTTGATATTTTTAAATATACATGAATATGTATATTTTGTTTGCATTTATTTTAGGTAACCATGACTATACTCAATTTATTTTTGTACTTCCACAGTTAATAACAATGTACATATTAATGAACTTGTATAACCTCCATCATGTTTGCATGTTAGTACTTATTGTATAACATATGCTTGAAATTATTTTCATAATGTACAGTTTTGAAAACTGTTACATTTACATTTTGTTAGGAAGATAAATTGTCCATATTATATGCTAATATAAGAAACATATTGATTTTCATTATGTATATAGGGACTTAAATTTATACTCATGGAGTGAAAAGTAAACCTTTTTCAAAGAAGTTTAACTCCAGACTTCATAGAGTCATTGTTGTAGAGTGTTTTGCTAGAATACATTTCTTAATATTTTCTTCTTGAAACTTTTTCCATCTTCATGGTTTAGCACACAGTCTAGGATAGAGGTCCCCAAACTTGGCAACTTCAAGACTTGCGGACTTCAACTCCCAGAATT
>JAPKID020001135.1:0-15499 GCA_026931265.2 Tropidonophis doriae | reverse complement strand
AAATGGGGCAAAACTCACTTAAGAAATTTCTCACTTAGCAACATAAATTCTTGGCTCAATTTGTGGTTGTAAGTCAGGTTTCTTAGAATTTAAAAAGCTAAAAATAGTTTTTAAATTAATCCTGGAAATAGGCTAGTATCCAATCTATATCGATATAAATAAAAATGTAACAAGAGTTTGTTCAAAACCGATAATCTTCAAAAGTACTGCACTGATCGCTTCCAAATTTTCACACAACGTTCCTTTCAAATACGGCACCAATGATATATAGATATTGTGTAGATGTCACACCTGTGCCAGGTACATGCAACGGAAATGTAAAAAATGTAGGTAGATGGTTACAGAGAGTGCAGTGAGCTATAGGATGACAAAATGTCATAATACCTACTATATTTCAAGGAAAAATACAGTAGGTAGGAAGGTAGGCAGCTATAGGGATGGAGAGAGGAAGGGAAAAATGCGGTAGGTAGGTAGGTAGAGGGATAGAGAGAGGGAGACATACGGTAGGTAGATAGGTAAGTAGGTAGAGGGATAGAGAGAGAGGGAGAAATACAATAGGTAGGTAGGTAGGTAGGTAGAAAGAGAGGAAGATATACAGCAGGTAGATAGGTAGCTAGGTAGATAGAAGGGGGGGGGAAACTCCACTCTTGGGTTGTGTCCCTCCTGACTGGGCCACAGCAACGTGTGGCTGGGAATGGCTAGTAGTAATGATAAATCACTTCTGTGATATGACTATATATTTGTTTTTGTTTGAAATATATCGTTAATCACTGTACTGCTATGCAAATTTTTGGTGCAGATGTTATGTTGATTTTCCTTGGAGCCCTGCACAAATCTGTGCAGAAATAAGCTCCATGGAATTCATTGTGACAATTTTTCTGGAATAAAATTATCTTATCTTTTCATGAACTCAAATTCCCTACTGGCTTTTTATGCTCTCCTAGTCTCCATTTCATTTGCTGATCTTGAATGTGTAATTTAGATTCAGGTTCGTGTGAATGAATATTCTGATAGAGTCAACTGGACACACTTTAAATGTGGGTAATTTAAGTTTGCCAGGCATTAGACATATTTATTTTGAAATATCTGAAATACCAATTTAGGAAGTGACCAGCCAGAAACATTGGCTCAGATTGCTAACTTCTTAATGGGCTTACATTAACTTTCTCATCATTAGGCAAATGAAACTTTTTCTTCGACTTAATGTTGATAAAAGCACATTTTTCTTAGGTTGGATATTGCTAGGCCTAATGGCTATACACACACATGCAGGTGCAAGCACACACACATACAATGTCTTTCTTTTTTTTCCAATGTGGCATGCATGCCTTTTGCTATGTGTATGAAGAAATCGAAAACTTGGAAAAGTTAGAGAAGTAAGTTAGATAGTTGTTGGATGGCAATAAAAAAGAGGGGTTGTAGTGACAGGAGGTAAGTCTAGGATTGGTAAAATAATGATTTAGAAGTGAAAAGTGTGTGTGTGTGTGTGTGTGAGGGGGAGGGAATGTTGGGAAAGTGGGAGAAAAATTACAATTGAAAGGAAAATAATACAAGCGTACATGCAAATTAGCTCTTTCCTGTTTACCTTTTTGGCTTCATAATATTGATTGTTATTACTATTATAAAAATGTATCTAATTTATTCTTATTTTCCAGTATAACTTGGACAAATTCAGCAGCTATACAGCTAAATCACCTTTCAACCAAAGAGGTGCAGCTTTTGGGCTAAGAAACACATTTAGCCTTTAGATGGTGTGTGACAGAAATCAAACCAAACTCCAAATACTAAAAATAACCAGGAGAAAAAATGGATAGAGTCAGGGAAAGCTAAAATTGATTTAGATTCAATTGAAATGTGGCGAAATCAGCTCAGTACTACTAATATGCTGATTTCCATGTGTTTATTTATTTTCTCTTTCTGTCAAAATTACAATTTGGTTGTATTGGACACTGTGAGCTTAACATAGGCAGCCTGGACCCTCAGTTGGGTCCCCTGATTTAAGTATTTTGAAAGCTGAGGTACCTTATTGTTCTTGAGGAAAAATAACGGAAGGGGAATTCCTCAGGTGGTTTCATCAGGTTGTTAATAGCAACAGAGCTCCCAGTAGCGATGCAACATATTACAGTGCCATCAAAATGATAATGTGTAAATCTGAATGGCATGTTTGGGTAATATCATGATATCCGATAGAAATATGTAGGTTGTGTCATTTGAACAATGACACCCTGGGCATCATTTGCCTTGTGTATGATCATTCTTCTCATGCCCGTTGGATGAAGTAACATAGCTTATTCCTGTCCAGAAATAGTAGCTAGGCATGACTGCAGCTAGTGCTTAATAAAGCTCTATATTATATATCACTACATAAGAAAAATGCACCACTCTCCTTTGGGACATCTCCCCTTCCTAAATTTTCTTCTCTTTCAAAACACTCAATATTTTACATGTTCAGCTATATATCTGCATGGTTAAAATACCCATTACCCATTGTTTGGCCTTCTGATAGCTGAAGTCATTAAATTGATAATATTTACATATAGAAGTGACCTTTACCATCACCACAATTTAGACAAGCAGAGAATGGAAAATAGTATGTACACTAAAAAAAAGGAATTTGGTAGAACGCTATCTTCATTTTTCATTAAAAATAAAACCTTTTTAAAGGTTTTCAACTTTTGTTCTAAGCATGCTGAAATGGAACAAGAAAAAGAACAAATCTCCTGGCCTTTTGATTGTAAAAACTAAACTAAACTTAAAAAACACTGCAAAGCCTGGCAATGAAAATGATGGTCCTACATCTAGCTCTGAATATTTTATCTCGTTAATCTATATGTTCTTTATTGTAGTTATATTGGCGGTGGAGGCAAATATTATTTTTACTAACATTTTTAGCCTCTGATTTTTTTTTAAACGAGGTATTATGCTACGCGTAGTGAACTAAGTGTTGAAATACGTTTTACATTATTGGACTGCCCACAGGATTTATATAGGATCTAGAATCATTACTGTAAACAAGGACAATGATAGTGGCTGAAGTTTTGCTTCACAATTTGCCAGATTCTCATTTTTCTAAACAAAATATTAAAATACAGTAATATGAAATGAGGTGGAAGAGGAAGCTTGGCAGGTACTGTGTTTCCCCAAAAATAAGACAGGGTCTTATTTTCTTTTTACCACCACCACTCTGAAATAAGCGCTTGGCCTTATTTTTGGAGAGATCTTATTATTTTTGAGGTTCAGGAGGCAGAGACCATGGTCACATCGTGGCTGCTTCTGTGTTGCAATATTTTCAGGGAGGGCTTATTTTAGCGCATGTGCTCAAAAGCCTGATTGGGCTTATTATCCAGGGAAGTCTTATTTTCAGGGAAATAGGATATCAAGAAAAAAAACTCACCAGTGTAGCCAATATATTGCCACAATAAGGAATCATGTATCTTGGATAATTCAAATTTGTGCACCTTGATACTGTATTTTGATTACATTATTTTTTTCTGGTAAATAACGAAAAACACAGTTTAATAGTATATATTCTACAGATATCATAGATAGACTGTTAATATTTCTTTGTAAAATTATCTCATATGAAAGGATGCCAACATTATTAGCTACATTAGATTATTAGTACTTGTTTGCATGGATTTTTTTATTTGTATATTTTATTTGTAGTACCTTAAGGAACAAAGTGCATACATTATATATTATATAATATATAATAATACTACAATCACAAATGTAAATCCTGATATCAGACTCAGATTCTTATTTGCTTAAATATGCTAAAGAAAATAAGAATTTAAAAATATATAAATAATTTTTATATTTAACTACCCTAAAGGAAAAAAAACCTGAGAAACTGATTTTTGGAGATACTGAATCCATGAGAAAAAACGTCTTTTGCTGGAAATAATATCATTAGCAGATAAATTTGGAGAATATTTTTATATATTTTGAAATAGTATAGTCCAGCCATATTGTAATGGAGTACAACTAAAACTGGACCAATATTTTACTCAGAATAACTGCTACTGAAATTTAATCAAGGAATGAGCTGATTATACCACAGGATGTATATTGATATGAATATCTTCTATATGCTATCATTAGTTTGGTTATTTAACTTTAAAAATCCTAGTTAGTACTACAAATTTATCATGATCCATTCAAGGAATTATTTTATGATTCCAAAGATAATTACAATTGAAAATTAAATGGGTTAATTTATGGGTTAAAAGGCTATAACAAAAAATAGTACTTTCCTATTTTTGTCCTAATAAGATTACTTTTTTTCTATTCAGTCATGTCCAATTTTTGGAAATTGCCTGGACAAGTCAATACAACTTTCTTGGCAATGTTTTTTAGAAGTGGTTTGCCATTTCCTTCTTCCTAGGGCTGAGAGAAAGTGACCAGCCCAATGACACTCAGCTGGCTTTGTGCCTAAGGCAGGACTGGAACTCATGGTCATATAGTTTCCTCTTAATAAAGAAATGCTTTAAAATAAGAATCAAATTTCAGAAATAAAATTCTACGTTCTGTCTGCCCAGACTTAATGAATTTTCATGGCAATTGTAGAATGAAAGATCCAGAAGATATTTATGGAAATTTATAGTATAGAAAATATGTGGGAATTCAGACCCATTGAGGTTTTCACATATGATCCATTCATCCAATTCCCTTCTTCCTTAGGTTGCCTGTGTAGAGAACTGTAGGGCATGTGGTTGAGGTTGCAAGGAGACAAAACAAAGTTTACAGGGACAAATTAACAACTCTC
This sequence comes from Tropidonophis doriae, assembly GCA_026931265.2. Lineage (NCBI taxonomy): Eukaryota > Metazoa > Chordata > Lepidosauria > Squamata > Natricidae > Tropidonophis > Tropidonophis doriae. Next base: position 10,731 of record JAPKID020001135.1, on the reverse strand, counting down.
TACATCTTGAACGCCTACCCCCTTTTTAAAAGTTGCTTTTCCTATTTTGAATTTTTAACTTGTGTGATATACAGTATGTTGAAGATTTTTATGTCAAAATTATTGAAGATTTCTAGGTATAGATATGTTTACATATAGTTAATTATATTTGTTGGATTCCAAAATGTGAAAACTGTTTTCCTAGTTGTTTTCTGTATACTGTAGGAATATCGAGGGAAACCAGCAAGGTTTCTTGAGAAAAATGCAATCGAAATGTAGATCAGAGCATCAGGAGGAGTTTGTTTTGCCTTTATTAAAAATGCAGTTTCTGACACTAATGTATTCACCTTTTCTATCCTCACTAGTCAATACTCTCATTTCTTCAACTGCTTCGGCCCCTTCATGAATGTAACAAATGTATCAGGAAATGGCATTGCTGCCTGGGAATGCAGAGCCCGAATTTACTGCATATTCTTACAACAACTTGGAGACACTTTGTGATGTACAGACAAAGAAAGGCGTCTTCTACAAAAAGGCAAAACTTCTCAGTCCTGGGGAAGACTTGTATTGTTTTGCCTGTAGGGAGGATCGTACCAGGAATGTCATAATCAATGTAGGTGGCATAAAATACAAAATTCCATGGACCACCTTAGAGAATTGTCCCTTGACCAGGCTTGGAAAGTTAAAATCATGCAACAACTATGACGAAATAATGGATATATGTGATGATTATGATGTCAACTGCAATGAATTCTTTTTTGACCGCAATCCTTGTGCCTTCAGGACCATCATGACTTTTTTGACCGCTGGGAAGCTAAGGCTCCTCAGGGAAATGTGTGCGCTCTCTTTCCAAGATGAACTGATTTACTGGGGGATAGAAGAGGAACATCTGGAGTGGTGCTGTAGAAGAAGACTACGACAGAAAGAAGAAGAGATAGCGGAGGCGGCATTGTTTGAGGAAGAAGAAGAAGAAGAAGAAGAAGAAGCAGCAGCAGCTAACGAAGCACCCCAATGTGCCTTCAAGGACAGGAGCCGCTTGCATTTGTGCATGAGAAAGCTCAGGGACATGGTGGAAAATCCTCATTCAGGGATCCCAGGAAAGATCTTTGCTTTCATATCAGTTTCTTTTGTTGTCATCACTGCAGTTAGCCTCTGCATTAGCACCATGCCAGATCTCAGAGAAGAAGAAGATAGGGTAAGTGCACCATATAAAAACAATATTTCCCCAATTGTAAACATTGCCAGAGACGTCTATGTCAATATTTGTTTATTCACTTGCTCTTGTATGTGCATATATGCATATGGCAGTAACAAAATTTTATCCCAAGCAGATGTCGTGATTGTGATTAACATAATTATAATTGCTTTTCTATGTTTAATTAATACGGTCTTACATATTAACTCACAAAGGAAGATGAATATACATGTCCCAGGATGATCTTGCAGGATCCCTTCTGGATAGGTCACCATGACCACAGGTTTGTCTTCTGAGTTTTTGGACTTGTGCTGGAGTCCATCTGCAGGGAACATCTCTCTAGCAGGGTGTGCCAAGTTGCCTGAAAATGGGCTCAAGCACAAGTCCAAAAGCCCAGAAGACAAAACCTCTAGTCCCAATAACCGAGCCATATTGGATCCAATACATTAACTTTCTGAATTAGTTAGGACAGATATCTCAATAATTGGATTTTGGACTTGTCCTGATTCTTTTTGTCTTCTTGTATCAGAACCATTAGCTAAATCAAGGCTGGATTTTATTTCTGACAGAAGAAGTTACAATAGACAGAAAGAGGATTGCTTGGTTTCTGCTGTGAAGGGAGATAAATTATCTGGGATGGTGAGGGCCCTAAGCCAAAGCAAATTCAAAGGAAGTATTTGTGAAACTCTAATACAGTGATGGCTAACCTATTTTGGCTCACGTGCCAAAAGCAGGGGGAGTGCAGGGAGGTCGTACGTGGGCGTGCCACAACCTTAATGCTGTGTGTGCGACCCCCTGCATTTGGTACACTTTTTTCGCCCTCCCCAGGCTCCAGAGGCTTACTAGGAGTCTGGGGAGGGTGAAAATAGCCTCCCCTCCCCACCTCCAGAGGCTTCAGGAGCTTTCCTGAAGCCTCCAGAGGGCGAAAAACGGCCTCAAAAGAAGGCCTAAATCAGATGGCCAGTGCACACAAGTGCGCTGGAGCTGACAGGGCAACACCTCACGTGCCCTAAGAAATGGCTCCATGTGCCACCTGTGGCACCCGTGCCATAGGTTCGCCATCACCATCCATACAAATTTCTCCCTTGGGTAGAAAACTTTGTAATCATTTTTTCTTTTGTTTTGTTTTTATGAAAATTAGTGACTATTTAATTACTAGCTGTACCCGGCCACGTGTTGCTGTGGCCCAGTTTGGTTAAATGGCCAACCAATCTTTCTGTAGATGTACACCTGCACACACAAACACGTACACACAACCATAGTGTAACCCCCAACCTACCTACCTACTGTATTTCTCCCTCTCTATCTATCCCTCTACGTACCTACCTACCTACCTTCCTACCTACCTACCTACCTACCTACCGTATTTTTCCCTCCCTCTCTCTATCCCTCTACCTACCTACTGTATTTCTCTCCCCCTCTCTCTCTATCCACCTACCTATCTACCTACTGTATTTCCCCCCTCTCTCTATCCATCTACCTACCTACCTACTGTCTTTCTCCCTCTCTCTATCCCTCTACCTACCTACCTACCTACTGTATTTTTCCCTATCTCTCTCTATCCCTGTATCTACCTACCTACATACTGAATTTCCCCCCTCTCTCTTTATCCGTCTACCTATCTACCTACCTACCTACCTACTGTATTTTCCCTCTCTCTCTTTATCCCTCTACCTACCTACCTACTTGCCTACCTACTGTATTTCCCCCCCCCTCCCTATCCTTCTAAGTACCCACCATGCAGCCTCTTGGGACCAAAAATGGGCCACCTGGGAGTGTGCTACCCCCCATGACTAGTTTTGGACATAGTAGGCCTCCTATACAGCTCCTGGGACCAAAAATGGGCCACCTGGGGTGTGCTACCCCCCTCAAAGCCTAGTTTTGGGCCTAGTAGGCATCCATACAGCCTTCTGGGACCAAAAATGGGCCACCTGGAAGTGTGCTACCCCCATGCCTCGTTTTGGGCCTAACAGGCCTCCATGCAGTGTGGGAACATTAGAGGCTTATTCAGTTGCTGAGGAAACGACTGTTGGAAATATGAGGGGCGTGTGTGTGACGCATCATAAGAAGCAGTCAGATGGGAGGAGCTACAGAGAGCTGAAAACCTGAGACGTGTGTACCTTTTACATTTGTGCTGCTTGCACATGACACACATGTGCCAGCCACACAAAATGTACGTATGATTGCATTGGAAGTCCTTGGGAACATTGTGGCAAAATTTGGTGCTTATTGATGCAGTACTTTCTGAGATTAGAGGCTTTGCACAAACTATTTCACATTTTTATTTATATAGATTACATTTATATAATTCCTTTTGCTCAAGCTCAATGAATACTAGTGTTATTGATGATAAACTTAGGGTTACAGTAAAGAGTTTTGAGGACATAAATGGAAAGAGCAAAATCAACATTAAAATATTAGTGAACCTCACATAATTCTATAAGAGGTTCGAATACTTCTACAAAATTCCACTTTAAATTCTATCTAAATATTTTAGATTTTATAATGCTGTGCATAATGAAATATTCATTCTTATTACTGGTAGTTATCTTGCAACATTAGGTCCTTTTTCAAAAAGTTTTAAGATCTGTATCTCAATAGTTAAGAATACTGTAAGTACAAGTTTCCTATAGTAATTGTCTAATGGTTTTTTTTTTAAGTCAGTGGCATTTTTATATATAGCATTTATTTCAGACTGTTAATATTATATCACCATATGTTGTTTACAGTTCATAACACACCAATTCCATCCATTCTTGATAATTAGAAATGAAAGATCTGTCACATTCTGAAAATTCAGTTTTTCATTCTGAAAACAGGGGTGTCAAACTGGCAGTTTGCATCCTCAATGCGTTACATGCAGGCCACGCCCACCCCAGCTCTGCAAAGGGGAAAAATGTTGCAAAATGTCACATGACAGCAACATGACATGGCGAGTTTGACTCCCGTGCTATAAAACATTTAACAATGTATTTTTGTTTCTAGATAAATAAACAGAAATACAAAATAGAATAGAGTAATCCTTGACTTACGACCACAATTGAGCCCAAACTTTATATTGCTAAGTGACAAAATTGTTAAGTGGGTTTTATCCCATCTTACGACTTTTCTGACCACAGTTGCTAAGTGAATCACTACCATTGTTAAATTAGTAATATGGTTGCTAAATGAATCAAGTTTTTCCCCATTGACTTTGCTGGTAAGAAGATTGCAAAAGGTGATCACACGGACCACTGAAACCGTCATAAAGATGAAGCAGTGGTCAAGCATCCAATTGTAAATCACATTACCTGGGGGATACTGCAGTGGTCATAAATGTGAAAAATGGTCATAAGTCACTTTTCCCGGTGCTGTTATAACTGAACGGTCACTAAACGAACTGTCAAATATCGAGGACTACCTGTAGATACCGGTTTTTTAACAAGGTCACAATAAAGGTGTCTGTCACATAAAAATACTTCTGCATCACTGCTTTGATAAGAGATAATGGACGAGGCAGCTAGATAAGAGACTGAAACTGTGATTTTTCTACCTGCTAAATATTAGAACAGATGGTTAACAGGGAGATTTGAAGATTAGTGTAATGTTTACTTCAACCTGTTGACTGATTTCTTACACACACACACACACATGTTGTGTGTGTGGCTATGTGTGTATGCATTTAATATACATTTAATATACAATATTAACATTTAATATGGAGCAATGTTAAATTTATTTGATTACTTTTCTTTTTTGCCCCCTTTTTCTTTTTTTTCTGAAAATAATAAAGAAAATAGTTCTTCATCAAACAGGGAGAATCTGTTCCAAGAAAGATGAGAACTGTTCCAAGAAGAAAAAAGGGTGTTTCAGCAGGATGTAGCACAGAGAAAGGGAGGAGCCAAAATTTAGTGAAAAATACTAATTAAATATGTTGTCTTCAAACAAGCCAAAATAATGAATAACACTTGCTTGATTCAAGTAATCTAAGGGAGCAGATTTTTATAAAAAAACATGGCACGGTTATAAATTATTATATGTCTTAATATAAACTCTCATAAATCAGTGGCTAAGATCTTTGTAAGAGTTTGCTTACTCTACACCCACAGAAATGTTTTGATGCTTACTGTTGTGACATAATGATAGATAATGGATGGATGGATGGATTGATAGGTAGAGCTTTGATTAAACGCATAAATTTGGTCACAAGATGTTTTTGTCAATATGTAGAAAAAGAAGGTGAAAAAACTAATGTTGATCTCAGACACATGGATCTAAAGGCATTCAATTAGTACATTAGGTAAACAAAGCTTTCCTGAAAAGGCTGGGTCTTTGAGCTAGAGCAGGGGTCCCCAACTTTGGCAACTTTAAGACTTGTGGACTTCAACTCCCAGAGATCCTCAGCCAGCTTTGGGAGTTGAAGTCCACAAGTCTTAAAGTTTCCAAGGGTGGAGACCCCTGAGCTAGAGGGCCTTCCTGAATTACACAAAAAATCCAGGACTTCCTGCATTGCACCATTGTTGAAACACTTTGCGATAGTGGCGAATATCTATAGCTCAGGTGTAAGATGAGAGTGCAGGTTTGTTCTCCAAGCTTGTGGGTTGGTTTCCAAACATTTCATTACCAGGCTCGGAGACATTCACAACATTCACAACATCTTCAGCAAAATTTAGATAATTCCCTAAGGTCCACTGAAGACATTACCTAGTGTGGCAACGAAATGCTTGGAAACCAACTCACAACTTCGGAGAATGAACCTCCACCCTCGAGAAAAGAAGAGAAGAGAAGAGAAGAGAAGAGAAGAGAAGAGAAGAGAAGAGAAGAGAAGAGAAGAATTGGCAGGGACCTTGGAGTTGTTCTAGTTCAATCTGCGGCTTAGGAAGTAAATTTCTCCTTAGTTCTAAGTTGCTTCTCCTTGATTAGTTTCCACCCATTGCTGCTTGTCCTGCTCTCAGGTGCATTGCACAATAGCTTGACTCCTTCTTCTTTGTGGAAGCCCCTATTGGAAAACTGCTGTCATGTCTCCCCTAGTCCTCCTTTTCATTAAATTAGACATACCCAGTTCCTGCAACCGTTCTTTATATGTTTTAGCCTCTAGTCATCTTTGTTGCTCTTCTCTGCACTCTTTCTAGCATTTCAATATCTTTTTTACATCATGGCAACCAAAACTGGATGAGGTATTTCAAGTGTGGCCTTACCAAGGCATTGTAAAGTGGTATTAACACTTTATTCTTAGGTAATTTAGAAAAAGGAATTTTCCATTTGTTGTGAGCAAGGTTGAAGAGTTGTAACTTTCTTGATTAGTTTGAAGAATGTTGGGGGAGAAGGTTTTGCCAGAGTAATTAAATTACACAACGTGTACCTGATGATTAACAAATATTTTCCTGCTTAGGAGGCTGCACTTCCTCAACTCTGCAGGCTTTCTTATTATTTTTCACCGGCAGTCTCTTAAGTTCAGAGCAGCAAAATGTGACACTAAATTCCCCTTCCTATTCCAGCAACAGTTTTATAGCATGGGCATGTTCTGAATAAGTTAAATGACATTTAATGCAGGTTGTGGAGGAGAATATTTTGATGCTCCTGTGATGTCATTCTTTTTCTGCTTCTGGCAATGATTACTTTTATTTTTATTCCATGTGAGATGGTGGAGATGGGACTAGAAGTAAAATAAACACCCCAAAGTCATTAAAACACAGCACAGGAATTATGCTTTCAATCCAAGATATGGCTTGAGGATAGCTAAAAAGAAATGCACTTATAATCAAAGCATCACAGAATGTGGTATAATAATTTTTAGACAGCCAATGCTGTCAAGAAAACTACAAAAATATAGTTTCAGGATAAAACTGTTAGTCTTACATGGCTGATAATAAGCCATTGTCAAAATGCAATCTCCCTAAAATAACACATTAATATAATTAGTGGTAGCAACCAAATGGTGGAGAGAGTTAAAATTCAACAAAGAAATGATAGGACACTTATTAATATGCCAATGAAAAAGTAAAGCAAACCGTCATAAAGAGCCTTGAATTGTAGTGTCTATTTCTAGTATAGTATAACTATGAAAGAGAAGCAAATCTATTTTGGTTTTGCGGATCAGTGGGAGCAATCCAATATTAAGACGATACTAGGTGTCAGATAAAAAGAACCATTAAAATGCTTACAAGCAGCCTGTAATCACCTGCCTGCTTCCCAAGCATAGATTATTATAATTACAGCTAGCTTTTTGGACTCTTCCAAAGACTGCTCTACATAGGGAATATTCAATTAAATATACTTAATGGTTTAGGCTCATGACCTGTAGTGTAGGAAAGAAAACTTTTAAAAAAGTATTTTAAAAACATTTGAAAAGTGAATTTTTCTGTCATTTAACTTTGGCATCCTCACTCAGAATTGCCAAGATAACAAGTTAACAGCCTTGAAAGCTTCTCAAATTTGTAGCTCTTGAAATATTGTGGCAATTTTGTTTTTGTTTGTTATAATTCACTTTATTTTTGTACTAAACAGTTTGTTTTTGGAGAAAAGGGTGTTGAAAAGTTCTGCTGTTGTTTATTTGATTTTAGTTATAGTCTGTTGTTATCAATCAATTACCAAATGTTTGTTGTTTATTTTATTTGCCACTTTTATATGATTTTGTGCTTGGAAAGACATTTGATTGCTGTTCTCTCTTTTGGACAATGTCACTTGTCCAATACTGAACAATCAGTATCCTCACTGATTTTTCAGACTATCTGGAGCAATTTATTGTTATTTGTCATGTTTTCCTGCTGTCTTCTCTCACAATATTCTGAGTTCTTTTTTTATATTTCCCCCATTTATTTTATAATAGTTTACCAATTCATTAGTCTGTACTCAGCAGATGCTCCAGTTCTTTTTGTCTATGACTGGATTCCTTTGCATGTCCTAAATTGATCCATATTTTTCCAGAACCCATTTTTTGTGTCTGTTGGCCTTATCTGCCGGTATTGCAACTCACTACTACAATACTTGTTTTCATCTGCTTTCAAGTTTTCAGTCAGGTGTTGATTTACTCTACTTTTTCCTCAGTTCTTCCATTCATTCACCAAAATGGCCTCCCTTAGTACATTATCATAGTAGTATGTATAAATTACCATAGTATGCCTAATATAATCTCACACAAGATGTACAGTACTTCATTGTCTAGTGCTAAATATGCTACTGGAATGACTTCTAGTGATAATGAACAATGAATTAACATAGTTTTGCATCTCTCAGATGGTTATATTTTAACCCTTTCCATCACAAGCAAACTAATCCACATTTTCAATATTTGCTGCTAGCCTGGTGCAGTCTGGGACAATTTGATCTAGTAATTTGATAATAAACATTTAGAGTTGTTCTACTTTCATCACAATCAACATTATTGAGTGATGACACTTAAAACAAGAAATTGGGTAAGTCAGACTGCACATTTTAAGACTGAAAGTAAATGACAGCACTCTCTTTTCCCATATCATCCAGATTCTTCTTCTTCCAATTAAAATTAAATCAGAGTCCAAGGCAAAGTATTGCTCAAAGTTCCAATTTATTAAGAAAGTCATGTTGCCACATCTGGGAAAACCCGAATATGAAAGCTTCCCGCTTGGTTGAAAATTCAAGATCTTGCCCACACACCCAGAAGCCCTTTACATGGTCCAATCTCCCACTGCCATGCTGGCAGTTCTATCCATTTTCGGTCAGGTGCAGAGGTGTAGAGACAAAGGATGACCTTGGATTCCAGAAAGGAGTTTTATTTTGACAACATCACATTCTACTCCTTACTATTATATTACTATATTACTCTTAATATTCCCCCTCCCAATTCCCCAATAGAATATTAGTGTGGCAAACCAAAGATCCCAAAAGGAACCGGCTGCAGGCCTGATAGGAGCAAGTAAAATGGGCAACTTCTTAGTTTGTCTTCAACTTTTACAATTCTTGGAGATTCTTTTCCTTCCTGGAGGAGAAGAGATTATTACAGCTTGGAGAAATTTGATTGGTGGAGAGGTGTATGCTGAGCCCATAGAAGGGGTCAAGTACGTCATCAGTTTGATCCCTTCGCGTCCACAAGAGACCTTCCTATGACCAGTCCTCCTTGAATTCCATTGTCACTTATCCATCAGCTGTTTGCCTTGACTGTTAGTAGTTCAGATTCTTATTTAGAGGTAAACTGGAATAAACTTGCACTCATTTCGACTTAACTCTGGCTCCAGATTTCCTGCGCCAGACAGTAGGACCAAAAGGAAGAAGCATGAATTTAAGATGTAGCACTTAACAAGGAAAGGTAAAATACTAGCTTGAGAATTTTTACTTTCTAAAATACCAACTGCCTATTTTCCATCTATTTTAGAGTATTATTTGCTCATTGGTGCTTTATAAATACATGTACTTTTGTCAGTCCATGAGAATGAAACTAGATAACTATTTGAGACTGGAAATTTGCCTTCATTTTTTCAACTAGACATCGGCAGGAAGGAGAGATGTTGCTTTCAGAACATATTTGATCATTTATACTAAATATGCTATTTATCATTTTATGAGCATGTATAAAAAAAAATTGTCCTAAAGATTGAAACATTGCTATTCAATATACAAGGGAAGAGTACAGGAGTGCTTTTAATCGTGACATTTAATCTTGTACTGTAACGTCTCATTCTCAAAGCAATAAACTATCAAATCATGCGAGAAAGCTCTTAAGAGACCTCAGGAATAAAGAATGAATGTAAACTAAAACTATTCAAACAGATATTTACCTAATATTTTAGGCAAGTGGCTATTTCCTAAGGATTTTTGAGAAAGCTATTACAAATTGCTGTCCTTTAAATGTAGGACTTGGACTAAAATAGCGTGTATGAGGTGGGAAATGTCTTGGCACAGAGATACAGTCCAAAGCCAACACTGGGATTAATTGCATATTTTCAGTCAAAATGATTGGTTGTTGCTTGGTTAGTTTCTTAGAGCGGGTTTTTCATGAGCCAGATGACTCATCTGAAACAGACGGTATCCAAGAGAAATGTCAAACTCCTTGTTCAATGGCAGGAAACATGACCAGACATCCATCAGGAAACCCCCCATTCCTCCTGCTTTGGGACAGCAAACCCAAAGTCTTGGGATAGCACAGTGTTTCTGAACCTTGGCCACCTGAAGATGGGTGGACTTCAACTCCTAAAATTCCCCAGCCAGCTCTGCTGGGGGAGTTGAAGTCCCCCATCTTCTAGGAGTTGAAGTCCACCCATCTTCAGGTGGGCCAAGGTTGAGAAACACTGGGTTAGCAAATGAGTAGCATGAAATCTCCTTGACACTTCTAAGAAAGGGGATTACAATCTATGTCTGTGGTTAAGATTGTGGAGAAGTGGTTTACACGAATACATTTTGGAACTAGGTTTTTTAAATTACAATAATAATGGTTTTCCCCTCACATCAGTACGTTCTTTCTTCAGCTTCTTTACATTTGTTCTTCAGCCTTTACATTTGTTCTTCAACGTTGGCTGTTCCTCAAGCATTTACCGTATATTCCGGTGTATAAGACGACCGGGCGTATAAGACGACCCCCTAATTTTACAGTTAAAAAACAGGTT
>JAPKID020001134.1:0-15507 GCA_026931265.2 Tropidonophis doriae | reverse complement strand
AACATAGTTAAGATCAGTAGTTTAAATTACATCCAGACCTTAATAGGAAGTGAGTACAAGACTTGCAGGTGTAATGTAGGCCCATTGACAAGAATGCATGATTATCTGGACCATTGCATTGTGCCTAGATAGAAGCTTTTAGGTGGTCATTAAGAGCAGCCTCATGTAGAATGTATTGCAGTAGTCTAATTGGATTAGACCGTTTGGCTGCTGGTTAGACAACTTCCCTGTCTAACCAACAGCCATAGCATTCCCTAGAAGTTTCTCATCCCTGGAAGTGCTCACAGGATCTGATCTTGCTCGACTTCTGTATTCAGACAAGATCAGCCAAGTACAGCCACACCACCTGGGACTTGTATATACTTGAGATCTTCTCTCTTCTTTATTTAATCAGAGTATTATCTAATTCATGTATTAATTGAAATACAATAAGACATCACATTTTTTAATTTATACTGATGTGTAGATCTCCATAAATGAATGGAAAGTATCACTAACAAATTATTGCATTTTGCTATTTAGGTGCAGAAGAATGATATTAGGAAGAAAGTACGCCGTTTGATGGGGAAATCTCACATTGGCTTGGTTCATAGTCAAGAAATAAATGAAATACTTGACAAAATTTCCAGCACAGTAAGTAAAACATGTATTTGTTTCTTTGCTGTGAGGGGAAGAAATAAAACATTACACTTCAGCTTGTACTGCAAATATCAGTAGTATCACTTGTCAAATATTTGAAAGTACATGGACAGGTTTGCATACTTTCTAATATGCTTAACACACATACATACAAGATAATAATTCTGCATCAAGACTATAGTCATAAAATATGTTGTTCTTCTGTTGTACAGCTCAGAAGTAATTTATTAGAATATTGTCTTGTTATTGCAGAGAAATATCAGATATTCTAGAAGAAAGTAGGACTCAAACCTAGGCACTAATACATATAAATGGCATTGACTGACTTAACAAAAAAGAATATCATTTTTAAGAAAGGCATTATTTTTCCTGAACTTCACTTACAGTAATTCTCAGAACTCTCCTAAGAAGTTACTGAAGTTCTTTTATATTTTCTGAAACTGATGAGACTTGCAAGACTTTTGAAAGGCAGTAGATAGGCTTTCTCTGCTCTGTGGTCAAATTCTGTTGCCTTGGGGATTTCTGAAAAAGCAATTGTGTGAACTGAATCTTAAACATTTTATAAATATTACAAAAGAAAGTTCGCTTTGAAAAGATTGTGTCCATAGTTCACGTAGTGAGTCATGCTTTGCTTTTGAGCTATATCTGAATTTTTATTGAAAGGCCGATAGGATTCTTTCATTGAAAGTTCATTTATTCATCAGTGGAGTACAGTTGACTGCTTTGCTGATGTCTTGTTAGACATCATTGATAATTAGATTATCTTGTAATTTTTTTGCTAAAACAGCTAAAAATAGTTACTATAGTTTTGATCTTTTAATGATTCCGCTGTACAAATGCTTGAGAATTTTTGTTTTGTTTTATGTTTTAAGATGTATGAATAAAATATGTAAGATGTTGTTTTAAACCTATGGTTCTAATCTAGTCCAATTTAAGTACTTTAATCTCCCATGAGTTATATTAGGTGACAGTGGCTTTGTATATTAAGAGATTCTGACTTTCAATTATGTAATGTGAAGATTGAAAAGAATGCATCTCTTTTATTTTTCTTTTCTTTAGACTGGCAGGGAGCTCCCCATCCGACCAAGTGGCAGTAGACATATTAAGAAACAAACATTTGTTGTACATGCTGGCACAGACACAACAGGGGATATATTCTTCATGGAGGTAGATACCAGACTAAATGCTACTTGAATTACTGGGCTGAACTCTATGACGTTTTACGCATACAACTATTCATGTTTCTAGGTATGTGATGACTGCATTGTGTTGAGAAGCAACATTGGCACTGTGTATGAACGTTGGTGGTACGAAAAATTGATTAATATGACGTACTGCCCCAAAACAAAAGTGCTTTGTCTTTGGAGGAGGAATGGACAGGAAACACAATTGAATAAGTTTTACACTAAAAAGGTATGTTTTCCACAATTTTTTCTTCAAAAGAAGGGAAAATACAAATACATATTTTATGATTTTACTGAACATTTTTGTGAAGCACAAGAAATGAAGATCTAATTAAAGCGATTTATTGCTAATCTTGCCTATGCACAAGAAGCTTCTCAGCTAATGGTTGTAAACAGGAATCTTCTTAAGAAATGGTTAGCAGCTGTTAGACGTTAGATAAGGATCAATGGAATTCAAGGGAGATTGGATTTAGTTCACTTGTGGCTATATAGGAATTCTAGGCTGATTCCTCTTTTAACTCCACCCCCACGTTCTGCACTCATTCTCCTGCAATTTTAGAATTTTGGTTCCTAACAAGATTATTTAGATGCCACTGTATTTTTTGCACTTATTAGCCTCCTTGGCAAATCTGATTATTTCCACTGATGCCCAATGTTAGAAGATAAGTATGGGTAGCTATAATCTTGTGCTTTGTTTGGAAGTGTGTCTACCAAATAAGACACCCCTCCCCCACATAAGATGGAATTAGAAAGGCGGTCCCTTACCAGTTTGCCTTTGAATAATGGTCATGTCATTATTTGCCAAATTGTTTGTAATGGAATGTCCTCTTATGTTTGTTCATAAAGGAAGATGTTACTTACATCCTACTTAATCCTCATTTTAGATCATATTCATTCAAAATAGTAGGTTTGAATTTTAGCAATTCTAAAAGAAAAATTATTTTTTAAAATGGTAATCAAAATGTCACTTTTATTTACTATATTCCTTTCCCTTTCCCTTTTCCCCTTCCCTTTCCTTCTCTTCCCTTTCCCTAAGAAGACATTCCCCAAGAATGCCCAGTAAAATTATTGGGGGGGGTTGTTTCATTTTCTCTTCCCAGTAATCCTGGATCCTCTGATGTTTCCAGTACACAAATAAAGCATGTTTAAACATCAGCCATGTATCTTTATATGTAGTGCCTGGTTGGCTATCAGAGCAAATCTTTATCTTATAGAAAATCTTTAGGTTGGAAGAGAAAATGCCTTAAATGTATCACTTTCCTTTCTAAAGACACCATAAACTAAAATCTGATAGAATAAATACAATCTTGTCTCTTGAATTACTCGAACTAAACAGTTCTATGCACAATAGAATGTGCATAAACAGTATATCTGTACTATAAATGGAGCTAAAGAAAGTAAATTGTCACAGTCAAACATCTCCAAAATAATAGCAATGATCACTCCATAATGTTTGGGTAACCATTATTATGTTTACTTCTGTTTTATTATTTCTTTTTCTAGAATTTTGGCTTTGTTCTGAATAGCAATAATGTTATTGACCTTATTAGATTAAAACTGATGCATTGTGGACACATATTAAGCATTCATAAATTGACCCTGGGCAATTTGGGTCCAATAATTATGTCTTAATATTTTGACTAGATTTTGGGAAGATACAGTGCATAGGTTTATATGGTGGTTTTAATTCGAAGAGGTACTTCAGAAGAGCATTGCACTGCTGGGTCTGAATAAAGCAACTGCATCTTTTTCCAAGATTGTACCAAAGCAATATGGAGTTCCCGTGAAAAATCTCATTGTCATATGTCTTTTCTGTCCTTCGCAATTATGCTATTTTGTTAGTTCCGTGCTATACTTACCATTTTATTTCCTTTTGTTTCATTCTGCTATAGTGCCGTGAGTTATATTATTGCGTAAAAGATAGTATGGAAAGAGCAGCTGCAAGACAACAGAGCATAAAGCCAGGTAAGATTTTAGGGTTTTTTTAAAAAATGAAAAGTATTACTAGAACATTTATGTAGCTCTTTTTGTTAGAGATCTGAAAGTATTAAACTTTTTAACCAGTTTAGCAAAATGGAATTATTTCATTTTTGGATGCTATGTATGTATGTATGTATGTATGTATGTATATATTTTTATGTACACACATACACCTATACATATGCAGTACATTACTACATGATTACTATTATAGAAAGAAATAAACATAGCAACTAATTCCAATTGGAGAATAAAATAGAGAGAAGTATCTATCTGAGATACTTTACTAAAGAACATTTATGACCTTCATCGCATTGCTCAGTCGTGTTGTCACCATTAGTACATGTTCTGTATCTGATTGATAGTTTTTCCCTCTCCCTCCCTTGCAGACAGAGCAGATAAACTGAAAGAAAAAGGATTACAAGAAAATAAGCTGTTTGGTCTTCTGCACATCAAAAGCAATGCAATTCTAATGACAGCCCAGGGCTAAGAGCCATAGGTGTGCCATATAAGCAGCTTACAGTATGCTTTTGAAATTTCTACCTCTCTACTCTTTAAGGAAAATGGAGAGAGAAAAAGCAGTCAATCCACCCTCCCAAGTTAAAGGGCAACATTCTGTTAATGAAGCTTTACAATAAGGTGGAATTAGTTCACCTGGTTGTGTTTTCTGTCTCTCAGTGTCATTCCCACATGCCATTACAGCACGGGTGTAAAACTCAATCGTGTCATGTGATGTCACATGACCTATCACGGTGTTATTTCGCCTTTGCGGAGCTGGGGTGAATGTGGCATGCGTGTGATGCATCCAGCCCACAGGCTGCCAGTTTTGACACCCCTGCATTACAGTGAAGACTATCTGTAATTTACTCTACAAGCCTTGATGATCTTTTATTTTTTTATGACTCAATGAAAGAGAAGGATCAGGAGAAAGACATTCTCTAAAATATTGAAATAAGATCTGAACTTATGTCTGTATCATTTATGCAAGTGTTAGAGAATAAAACTTTATTTGTCTCTTTCCCAATACTCTATTATATAGTGCTGCGTATATCTATTTTTCAAATCGGTAAAATGTACAAAGTCAGCCCTTGATAACGTCAGGAAAGATGCCTGATATTCACTTTAACACGTTTGCTAAAAGATGCTGATGCCCATTCATACTTTTAAGGCATTGCTTTTCTTTCACAGGCATTATTGGGTCAATATATGTATAATTTGGAAGAGTAAATAAGTTA
Source organism: Tropidonophis doriae (assembly GCA_026931265.2). Classification (NCBI taxonomy): domain Eukaryota; kingdom Metazoa; phylum Chordata; class Lepidosauria; order Squamata; family Natricidae; genus Tropidonophis; species Tropidonophis doriae. Next base: position 10,469 of record JAPKID020001134.1, on the reverse strand, counting down.
GCATGATATAATAGATAATATGTTGGACTGGCATTGGGACAATCAAAGGCCAGCCTCAGCCATAACAACTCAAAGGTGACTTTGGGCCAATCTTTCTTTTCTCAGCCCGACTTACTTAAGATAACTGTAAGGAGGAAAAATTGGAAGAGGAAATGCCATGGATATAGTCTGGAACTCATATGAAATATACAATATTAACAAAAAATATACATATTATCAGTATTGCATTAGTGTATGGCTAATGTAACATTGCCATACGCTAAATAAATAAATAACATGGTAAAGAGAGAGCCAGGGGAATCCAGTAGTTATTTTCCTTAACTTGTTCTGCGTACCAGGCTCCTCACTGACTGTCTTATTTGAGGCAGAATGTGGCTTGACAATGAGGCAGGGCAAACTATGCTTGCATATTTCTCTTCCATCTCAAGGATTGAAAAAATGTACTAAAATGTCTGGAAGAAAAGCCCTAAGTTATTTCATTATGATTCTGCCTTGAGAGATCTTCTGCTTCTTTGTAGTAGAAACTTAAATTGTTCCTGTGATTCTGTTTTAGAAGAAGGATTATATGCTAGAAAATCAGTCTTTTTCTTTTTGTTTTAATGATTTGGTGTTTGGATATATTTTCTTATTTTTTTTCCTCCTTTTATTTTCTGTTTGTGTTATAGGACCTGAACTTGGTGGGGAATTTCCCGTACAGGATATGAAAACTGGTGAAGGAGGCCTTCTCCAAGTCACACTGGAAGGAATTAATTTGAAATTCATGCATAGTCAGGTAGGAAATTGCCTGTAATAGGTCTTAAAGTAGCATGAATGTTCTTGAAGAATACCAGTAAATGTGTTTCCTCTTCCCTATACCAGAAAAGGGAAAGAGAAATGTCACAACTATCAATGTTTGTTTCCTTTTCAAATGACAGATTCTTTACTTTTTGTAAAGTAAAACAGATAATTTTTAAATCTGCTTTAAAATTGGTTTTAATAATGAAAAGCAGATTAATTTTTAAATGAATGTATATAGGAGTTATTGACTATTTATAAATGTTAGCAAAAATAATAAGAATGGTACTTTTTAGAAACACAGGATTCAGTTTATTTGATAATTAATTTATAGTTAGTTCATTCATATTTTCTTCATGGTTCAAATGAAGAAAGTGTTTTAATTGAAAAATAGCCATTGAGATTATGATGATGTGCATTTGGCTATGTTAGATTTCTGCAAAGCACCTCAAGCAACATTTAACAATCCTGGGTATGCTCTGACAGATTGCATAAATGTAGCACCGAATATATTAGCCAAACATTGTAAAACAGTTTTATAACCACATATATCTGATTTATTTATACTGATTCTTATTGCATGAAAAAAGGAGCTAGAATTGGCGATTGCAAGTTATTTTTTTAAAAAAATAGTTGTCCTCCATCATATGTTTTTCTTTGAGGTTAAAAGTACTTTGGGTAACATACCAGGCAAAGAGATTTTCTCACAGTAACACAGATATCTTATTTTGCTCCCTTTATTAATAGAGCTTTATCTCTGGGTATAGAGGAAACACAAATGGAATTATGTGCCACTTTTTCTTTCTTTAAATGTATGTTCTTTTTGCTTCTCTTATTCAATGATTTTATTTTGCTTCATGTTCATGTTTATTTTGCAAATAATGTGCATTCAGTTTTAGGGTTTTGTGTGCTTGTATATTTGTATGTAAGGCTGTATAAGAACGAGACAGGAGAAAAGTTAAATTTGTCATTCAGTCTTTCGTGCAATTGTCTTTATATTATTTATTTTGATAAGTTTAATTGTTTTGGTGTCTCTGAGAACACTGGACTGTGCTTCAGAACCTCTGAAAATACATGCATTGAAAATATACATGCATTTGAAGGTTCCTTTGAAATTTATACTGCAGTTACATGACGCACTCAGGAGATAAGTTACTTTTTAGCTGAAATTATATGCAACTATTAAAGAGTGCAATGGTACTTTTTATTCTTCTCTAATTCAGTGGTCCAGTCCACACATGGGTAATATATTCACGCCTGATTCCAAGTCCCTGATGAATAAACAACATATTATTGTGTCAAACGTGTTACAATAAAAAAGAAAAATGCATAAGCAGAGCTAGCAGTAATATGGCATTAACATTTATAGGGAAGAAAAGCAAAGGGAATGCAGAGAAAAAGATAAAAATGGGCCTGGCAATTTATGTCATGTACAAAGCAAGTCTCCCCCAAATCCCATAAGCAAACTGTGCAGCCGTCCTCTTCCTTGCTCCTTTCTCAAATCAATAATAATGAATCCTGAAAGGCAAATATTGACAGATCACACACATTGTTGAACCTTAGGTGCCAGTTTGTCCCTGCAACATTATGCATTAATACTTCATACCCTAATAAGAATTAAAACGGGAAGAAGTGGGTTTTTTTTAGGAAAATCCATTTTTAAAGCAGTTTTCAAATGAGGTGAAAGAGAGTTTGGACAATGTATGTTTTGATGTTATGTTGATATATGTGAAGAGTCGTACCCTCCATAGTAGCCATTTTGAAACTAGGCCACTGATTCAAAATGTCTTCCAAATCTAAAATATTGCATTCAGGATTCCTTCTTTTGAATGTGTTGTAGAATTACAGCTATAATGCACAGAGATGAAATAATTCAAACTCATTATAAGAAGCCAATTTCTTCAAATTTTTAACACTCTATTACACTGCTTTTTAATCTTGCCAGCTTTAAGATGACTGAACTTCCAGAATTGGAATCCCAGAATTGCCCAGCTAGCCATGTTGTCTAGGGAATTCTGGGAATTAAAATCTAGAGATCTTAACTTTATCAAAATTGAGAAACAATGCTCTATTCTATGTTATTTTGGTAGCTGCTTGTCTAAAGTCTAGAGCAGGGCTGTCAAACTCCTGGCCCACAGGCTGGATGCATCACGCACTGGACATGCTCACACCCAGTTTAGAAAAGTGGAAGAAAGTCCCAATACATCATGTGACTATGTGATCACTATGATGACATGTGTTTGATACTCCTGGTCTAGAGGGAGAGTATTGCAGAGAGTTGGTTCCTACTTGCATTGTGATGATAAAGTCTGTTGTATCCTCAATGGATTAAATTCTGATAGAAGGTAGTGGAGAAAGGGAAACATCTGTGATATTTTCTCCTAGGACTATTCTTGAAAGGTGTATTGGAGCTGGTCTTTACCTTTAAAGAACAGCATATCATTGGAACAATGCTTCTCATTCTTGACAACTTTAAAATGAATGGATTTCAACTCCTGAATTCCCCAAGCAGCAAGACTGTAAACATTACCCAGTCACACATCTTTAAGTTGCTAAGATTGAGAAACACTGCATTGGAGTATCATGTCCTCACTGCAATTACACTGGAAGAGCATAATTATAAAAGTTCTAATGTTGGTATGCTGCTTTGGGAAAGAACTCCTGAACAAAAGCAAGCACTCAGTGATTTGTAAGAATGATAAACTGTGAAGTTTCAACTCAAAGCATTCTGTGAGTGTGATTGATGGCAAAGCTTTATGAAATATGATAAGCTTAAGCAGATTTATCAGTTGTCTTTTTAAAATGAATTATAGGTTATTCCATTTCATTTTAATACAAAATTCTGTACCTCTTAGACCACAAGAATTCATTCTTTGGAAAGTCTGTCCCTTGCCTTCCCCAAATTACCATTTTTGTCAAGAGCATAAAATTAAACTACAATTTATTGGTTGTATGTATTTATCCTGGGGATAGGACTTTAAAGACAAGTATATTATCTATTGGTCTATATATTAATCTTAGATTACTATAAATATTTGCTTAGTGTCCATAATTGAACTGCCACATAACAAAACCTTAAGATTATTAAACACTTCTGCTTTAATTAATCTAAAATTGAATCAAATTACATGATTTTAAGATTTTAACAATAGACTCACTTTGGCTTGTTTTATTTGGATTTTGATTACTTCCTGACTATTGTATCATTTATATGTGTGTATACACCCACACATGCATAAGTTGCTAATTGTATGTCATCCAGAATAGTATGGGAGCAAAATTAATAATTGAAATAATAGAAAATAGAATATAATAGAAACTTATTTAGTAATTGTAGAGGACCACGAAATGGATATTGACTGATATGTTATATGTGTTTTAAAATACATTTGTTACTGAAAATTTGTTTTAGTACAGTTTGCTTCTAAAAAACTACACCAAGCAAAACATGCTAGAACATTTGCAAGGATGCAGATTTTCACAAAAGAGGGGAATAATGGTGTGAATCTGTGGATGAAATACAGGAAACATTATTTACAGAGACATAATTGACAATACAAGCATCCTGGCAATGTAATCAATGATTTGAGCAAGAAATTCAAGAAAGACATAAATAATCACATTGTTAAAATGTTTTAAAATAGGGATATCAGTTTCCAAATAAGTCTCCAAGCTTCTGCCTATTGGTGATGTATCATTTGGGGGACCCATCTCCAATATATTAAATTACCCCTTTCTTACTAGAGGTTTTCCCCAACCCTTTTTTTTAGAGGAATATGTGCTGTGTTAGCCAACCCTGTTGAATGTTCTATGAGCATTCAGGTAATGTTTTTTAGAATAGATCTTCCAAGGAAGGCGCCTAAATTTACGAAGCTCAAAGCCAGCAGGAAGGAGATCTGCTGGTTTTTAATTTGATGGATGTTATTATAATTTGTAGAAAATTAAAAGCTCTTTGTAGGGAAAATAAATATACTTGGGAAGCTGTTGACAACATTTTTGTTACTGTTGGGTGACTCTTAGTAGAAACAATAGAAGTCCTATAAATAGAAGTCCTATAAATGTGAAGAGAGATTTTCCTCACAGCTGCAGTGGTTGGTTAATCCATTTATAGATCCATTAAATAATATATTGCTACAGAAATATATATTATTAAATACTAATTTTAATATACTTTATTAACTTATGTCATTAATATTAGATGGCAAGATCTACTGTTACAACTGCAGGAGGAAAAATCCTGAAAACTGTTGAAATTGTGTGAAAAATTCTATTTCCACAATTTATGATAATTCCTGCATGTTTTCATATACTTACTTATTAACTGCCCTTTCCATTGCTTGATTATTAATTTATTATAAGTTTGAAGAAGGTTACTAACATGCCCATGACTGTTATTTAAATTTTTGCAGATCTTAGAGGCCTATTACCTAAGTTTATAAAAAAAATTTTTTTTAAGAAATCAGTATTTTTTCATAGATCATGCCATATTACTGGTGGGTTGCACTTACCTTCACTACAAGTTCGCTGATCGTGCACACGTTCCATTTGTGCGCGGGTCTGACTCACGCTATGGATGCGTGCACAATTTACCACCCATGCGACAACCAGCTGATTGCCGGGGCTCACGCAGGCACCACACACTATGCCCATGTGCGCAATTTGCCTTTTGCCATACAAATAGGTATAGAGCAAGGCTCCCGGGTAGCTGGTCCAAAAGAGCCACCGTACCGGTTCGCTCTCAGCTGCCCTGGGCCACTACCAGTTCAACCGAACCGGCAGCAATCCACCTCTGCATATGTTGGTTAGTACAATGGTTTAAAATTATAAAACTGATTAGGGTTGTGGAGGAATCTCCAGTCAGATCATGGCTGTCTCACAGGTACTTTTTCAAAAGGCAACTGCGCTGTTTTTTCCTTGAAGAAGACATTTTGCTTCACATCCAAGAAGCTTCATTAGTTCTGACCTTCCCTTTTGAAAAAGCACGTTTGAAACATGGAAGAAAGACCAGATCCCTGAAGCCTTTACTGCCCATTCCCAAGAGAATGCACTTAAATGTGGTGAGATTTTTGTACATAGGAGAATAACAATAAAGAAACTACTTTTCTCACACCGTTGTTCTGGTTCCTTGCAGCTGGCAAGGTCTAATCCAATGTCTAAAACTGGTAATTAAGCTAATGGTAATTGTAAGGTTTTTGGCTTTTTTTCAAAAGATTAAACATTTTACTTATAATTAGCATGCATAGCTGTTATTAAAACGAACACTTCTCCCTAAAAAATTAGTTTTAGTTTTGTTTATTGGAACAGGAAATAACATTGCATGTAGTGTAATTATAGCAGAACAGGTTTTGGCTATAAATGTTCAGTTCTGTCACGTTACTTTCACTCTTGCTCAGACTGTTGCATACTTATGACTGGTTGTGGCATCCTATGGTCACAATTGCTGTTGCAGACCTTCTCTGGCAGCTTCCCACAAGTAAAGTCAATAGGGAAGTCACATTCCAACTGGCAAGTTAGTTCACAAGTCACTCAGGTCAGTCTTCCTCAACACAGACCTTTGCTTTATGCACAAGCACCTTCCTTTCCTAAGCTGCCTGCACTTGTACACAGGCATGCACCTACTAGCACCTTCTTTCCCTGGCCTCCCTGTGCAAATGCATGCACATGCCCCCTACTCTCTTTCCCATCCTTTTTGTCTTTGCATACACACATCCCACACCCTTTTACCACGATCTCCTTGTGCTGGTGCATATGCATACACACATGCACACATCCATTCCCTCTTTTGCTGGAGTTCCTGTGCTCACACATGCAGTCACCCTGCATCGTTCCCCCAGGAGTGGATTCTGGCAGAGACTACTGCAGGTTCGCTCAAGGATGCGCACTTGCTTTGTGCTTGATGCATGCTATGTGCGCATGCACAGTACAACTAAAATTGCTCTGCGCATGCACAGAAACAAAAAACAAGATGGACGGGAGAACCGATTCGGGGGGAAGGGGGGGCCGGGGTTGCTGCCGGTTCCAGCAACCCCGGCCCCTAAGCTACTACTGGTTCGACCAAACCGGTCCAAACCTCTAGGAACCCACCACTGCCACTCCCCCCCCCTTCCTTCCTGCACTTGTACTGCTTTCCCTGGCCTCCCTGCAATCATACACATGCATACAAACCCCTCACACCATCTTACCCTAGCCATCCTAAGCTTGTGCCCCACTGCAATACTCCCCCAAATTGGGTGTATCCTACACTGGGCTTATTATGGCCTCCCGATTTGTCCTGTGACACCCCTGTGCTTTTTAACTGGAATGCCCTTTGCTTCCCACTTAACGACCCATGTTTCTTAGGGTTACAGTGACAATTGGGATTGGTTGGATTGCTATCACTAAGCAACGCATTCATGTGACTTCTTGCTTTATAACTACATTGCTTAGTAATGGCAATCCCAGTCCCTTGTGCAGTCAGAACTTGAGATCTGTATATTGGCATTTGGATGTGTGCCATTATTTTAAATTAGTTTAGACATATGATGTTTCTCTATTTTTTGAAATTCTGTATTTTGTTTTTGGGAGATGAAAACTAAAATAATACAATTCTGACAGCAAATCAATACGTAGAGGTTTTGTCAACATTTATATTTATTAAAATCTTCCGAGACTGCCTACGCGTAATTTCTAAAGAGGCAAAATAAATATTCATTCATGCATATTTGATAAAAACAAAATTATATAGCAGTCTGGAAAATGTAAATGACTTAAATTATCTGATCAATCAACCGAAACCACTGCAATCAGGTTACAGTATATTAAAATTTAAAAGACTGGAGAGAAGAAACATTTTAATTCAAAATGTAGAAGTTTACAGCACTGGACCTAGGTGAATCTAGAAGGACAGTCCTTATATTGTTTATGAGTGGGTCTAGAGAAAGACCTTTGCCTGTCAATATACAAGCAGATTGAGTCTTGGAAGAGCTGTTTAACTTTCGTTCCCATTCAGTAATGTTAAGGTTTGTTGTAAGAATTTCAAGCGCCTGTGAATCAGGGGTGGGTTCCAGCCGGTTTTACTGCCAGCTCGCTTTTGCAGGCGCTTTGCATGTGCACGCATGTGTGCTGCACGCACATGTGCAATTCAATTAAAATTGTTCTGCGCATGCGCAGAACTCAAAACCAAGATGGCAACGGTGATGACCAGGGAACTGGTTTGGAGGCGTGGCAGGCCTGCACCACTGCTGGTTCCAGCAACCCAGGTTGCCATAGCACTACCCGTTCGGCCAAACCGGGCTGAAACGGTAGAAACCCACTGCTGCTGTGAAGGTTTTCACACCTCCAAAGTTTGCATCAAGTAGACTATTTAGTCCTTTGGAGCACGATTGTGAGTGAGTAGAGAAAGGGAAAAGTTTTATATCTCAAACAAGATTCTAAACAGTCTTACTTTTTCCAATTATCAGAGATAATGTTTTGTTACCAAAGAGAGGATCCCTTTTGTTAGCTGTTAGCTAATTGGAATGATGTCTGAAATAAATTTAAGCAAATGTCATAATACTTGTTTGGTTGTATGAGAGGAACATAACCTTTTGTAATTTCTGCAATTATATGAAAACTTTACAGTAATTATAGTAATTTTTCATTTGTATCATACTAAAATCATTGTATAAAAGTTTACCATTTTATGAGCTTTTTTTTCCTTTTAGAAAATACTATTATCTGGGCCTGGACATTTTAAAGTGGCAGTTGAGGTGTTTAGACAAAACTGGTTATCGTCTTAAGCTAAATTTCCAGGACACATTTATTTTCTCCACCCACCCCATCACAATAAAAAGACTAGCTTCCCTTTTTATTCCTTGGAGTTGATATCAGTACCGTTCTAAGAAATACTTGGGAATTCAATTACTGGTAAAACTGAGGTGTAAATATTCTTTTGTATAGATTTTCTTTTTGCATCCCTTCCTTGTAAATAATAAATTGCTCCTCATTCTGACTGAAATTAATGGCATTACATTTTGGAGGATGTGGGTGGATGTGTGAAACGATGCATTAAAATCAGAGCACTTGCATATTTTACAGATTTGATTTCTGACTCACAGAAATAAAAAAAAATATATTGCTTTTTTCATAACCTCTGTTTTCTTGGCACTTTGTGTCAAAGTACAGTTCATGAATACTGAAAGGTGGCTTTACTGGGTACGGAAACATAGCGGACACAACTGGTTTGGGTGGGAAGCATGGCACCTCTTGCCTGCCCTCTGTGCTGGAGGAGGATGCATGGAGGGGTAGATATTTGATGGGATGGGACAAGATTACAAATCAGAGACCAAAATTGGGAGTATTCTTTGTCCCTTCTTTTGTTGTATTTTGAGGTGTGTGGCTCCCCCCCCTTTCTTTCTTTTACTGAGTGCCTGAAGGGAGTAGCAATGTTGAATTATGTCAGAGTTACTAACTCCTTCGTTTCTCTTCCATGCTTTCTCCTCCTGCAAGGAGCGGAAGGTACTTCATCTTCTGCTGTCTTAGCCTTTTAAGTTGTTTGTTGATTTCTAGCATTGTGGCAAGTTTTCAATATTTACTTTGAAATTCCTCTTTCTTTTGGTTTAAATAATTGTAGCTTGATTAGTAGTATGAACTACAACATCTCAAACATTCCAAGTTATACCTGCTGTGGTGTGCATTTTTATGTTTATATTATTTAGAAAGGGTTTCCTCCTTTAGCCTAATCTTGTCTTTTTTCCTCCTGTTTTCTTTCAGGTTTTCATAGAGCTGAATCACATTAAAAAGTGCAATACAGTGCGTGGCGTCTTTGTCCTGGAAGAATTTGGTAATTACATTATTTTGATATTAGGTTTGTATCTGCATGGCAGTAACTCAAATTTCTCGTCCTCTTGGAGAGGCAGAGCTGTAGCTCTTTTAGACAATAGACTTTGTTTTGTTCGCTAAGATGGCAGAGGAACTAAAGATTGAATGAGGAAATGTTGGAAAATAAAGGTGAAAATTAGTAAACTTGTGGCATTCTTCAGTGAAATGACAAAGGCAGACTAGTGATTTCAAGGAGACAGAAAGAAATATTGATCTCTAAGTACCTTGGCAGTCTGAAAATTGTACTAATTATTTAAATAAAACTGTTTCCAAGTGTCATACAAAATATCATGTTATGGGAATGCTCTGTTTGATAAAAGTCATATTCACTGTAAATTTGCTAGTTTTAGATGCTTTGGAATCTTTGTCACATCTGCTATTAGCACATCTAATGTTCTTGAATTTGTGAACTGAATCTTTCTTTTGGCTGCTTGAAACAATTTGAATGAATTGAGTAATTGCAATGTAGTCATTTGTCATGGGGACAAAGAAAAAAAGGAAATGCAAGGAGAAGAATTTGTGCCACATAGAGTGCAGATTTTTTAGTCTGAGTAGAGATATTCCCATCTTGCATACCCTTTAGGGTTAAACTGTTATACAGAACACATATAAAATGCATATGAAATAGATAGCCATAGAAATAGAAAAATAAGAAACAGACGTATAGCTAAAATTCACACCATCACCATACTTTCTCCTTTATTTTCTATAATATCAACCATCCTTTTTTCCGCCTTATCCATGAACGTGCCATGGCATTGCCTTTTATTATTTTATTGTGAGTAAAGAACTAGAGTGATTGATATGAATTATTAGTCCAGATGATGTTTTCTCGCAATATAATTTATTTTGCAAGG
>JAPKID020001133.1:0-15508 GCA_026931265.2 Tropidonophis doriae | reverse complement strand
CTCTCCCTCTCTCTCTTTCTCTCTCTCTCTCTCTCTCTTTTCTTCTGTTTCTTTCAAGCTTATGTTCCTGAAGAAGAACTGAAAGCAGCAGAAATTGATGAAGAAAGTGGGGAGGATGATGGGCTATCTCTGGACATCCAAGAAACTGAGTACATGTGCCAGGATGAAACAGAGATCAAAGAGGCTCAGAGTTACCAGAATTCTCCAGTCAGCACAGCAACAAACCAAGATGCAGGTTATGGTTCACCATTCAGTGAAAACAGTGATCAACTGGCCCATTTCAAAAGCTCTTCCTCTAAAGAAGAGAAAGAAGATCATAAGTGCTTGGACAATGCTTCCTACCCACAGGACAGCTTAGCACAGATAAAAGCCGTGTATGCAAATTTACTGTCAGAGTCTTGTTGGTCTGGTTTAGCTTTAGATTTTAAAAAATCAAAGAATAATGAAGACAGCCCAAAAGAAAGCACCACTAACAACACTACTAGTATCAGTACCCCAAATACAAGTGCCAGCACCAGTACCAACACTACTACCACTACAAGCATCAGTAGTACTAGTAACAGTAGCAGTGGCAGTTCAGGTTATGACTGGCATCAAGCGGCTTTGGCCAAAACACTGCAACAGACCTCATATGGACTTCTACCAGAACCCAGTCTGTTCAGCACAGTGCAACTTTACCGGCAAAACAATAAACTGTATGGTTCTGTGTTCACTGGTGCCAGTAAATTCCGGTGCAATGATTGTAGTGCAGCGTATGACACACTGGTAGAGCTTACAGTGCACATGAATGAAACTGGACATTACCGGGATGACAACCAAGATAAAGAATCTGAAAAAACCAGACGGTGGTCAAAGCCCAGAAAGCGATCACTTATGGAAATGGAAGGCAAAGAGGATGCCCAGAAAGTACTAAAATGCATGTACTGTGGTCATTCATTTGAATCTTTACAAGACTTAAGTGTCCATATGATAAAAACAAAGCATTACCAGAAAGTGCCTCTGAAGGAACCAGTACCAGCCATCACCAAACTGGTGCCTTCTACTAAAAAACGAGCACTTCAGGACTTGGCTTCACCTTGTTCACCTGAGCCAACAGCAATCACTTCAGAGACTACACTTAGTGAAGCAGGAAAGGATCAGAAAACTGCCAATCCATATGTAACTCCCAATAATCGCTATGGCTATCAAAATGGTGCTAGCTACACTTGGCAGTTTGAGGCCCGCAAAGCTCAGATACTAAAATGCATGGAATGTGGCAGTTCCCATGACACTTTGCAGCAGTTGACTGCTCACATGATGGTCACAGGACATTTTTTGAAAGTAACTAATTCAGCCTCTAAGAAAGGAAAACAGCTAGTTCTGGACTCGGTAGTTGAAGAAAAGATACAGTCCATACCTTTGCCACCTACCACTCATACAAGATTACCAGCTACAAATATTAAAAAGCAGCCAGATTCTCCTGCTGGATCTACAACTTCTGAAGAAAAGAAGGAGCCAGAAAAAGAACAGGTGATTGTTACTGAAACAGACAAAAAAATTAAAGAAGAAAACGAGGACTCTTCAGAAAAATTTGAGCCAACAGCTGTATATCAGTACCTCCGAGAAGAGGATCTAGATGAAAGTCCAAAAGGTGGAATCGACATATTGAAATCTCTGGAGAACACAGTGACCACAGCTATAAGCAAAGCTCAAAATGGTGCACCTTCCTGGGGAGGCTACCCTAGCATTCATGCAGCTTATCAGCTTCCAGGAACCGTTAAATCCCTTCAGCCAACTGTGCAGAGTGTTCAGATTCAGCCATCGTATGCTAGCAGTGTAAAGTCATTGTCTTCAGAACACAATGCACTGATCCATTCACCAGGCAATCTGACACCCCCTCCTCATAAAAGTAATGTCTCTGCCATGGAAGAACTAGTAGAGAAGGTCACAGGCAAAATCCATATTAAAAAAGAAGAAAAGCCTTCAGAGAAAGAAAAATGTTCTCCAGTCAAGCCATTGTCCCCTGCTCCTAAGGAAAGTAAAGACTTTCCAAAATCAGAGGAAAGCAACAAGCAACTACAACTACATCAGCAGCCACTACAGCAAAAACAAAGTCCTGAAGCTGAGGTTCAGAAGGTCAAAAAGGATATTCTAGCTGACCCACATGCACTTAATGGTACTGAACCACCTAAAGCAAAAGTCACCAATGGCTGTAATAATTTGGGTATCATTACAGACCATTCACCAGAGCAATCATTCATTAACCCTCTGAGTGCTTTGCAGTCCATCATGAATACCCACTTAGGCAAAGTCTCTAATCCTGTAAGTCCTTCTTTGGATCCTTTGGCCATGTTATATAAAATTAGTAACAGCATGTTGGACAAACCCATTTACCCTACAACTCCGGCCAAGCAAGCTGAGCCTATTGACCGGTACTATTATGAGAACAGCGATCAGCCTATTGATTTAACAAAATCCAAAACCAAACCACTGATTTCCAGTGTGACTGATTCTGTCTCATCTCCTCTAAGAGAAAGTGCCCTAATGGATATTTCTGACATGGTAAAGAACCTCACAGGGCGCTTGACTCCCAAATCTTCTACTCCGTCTTCTGTGTCAGAAAAATCTGATGCTGATGGAAGTAGCTTTGAAGAAGCTTTGGATGAACTGTCTCCAGTACACAAGAGGAAGGGTAGGCAGTCAAACTGGAACCCTCAGCATCTTCTCATCCTTCAAGCCCAGTTTGCTTCCAGTTTGAGGGAGACACCGGAAGGCAAATATATTATGTCGGACCTAGGCCCACAAGAACGGGTTCATATCTCGAAGTTTACTGGTCTTTCCATGACCACAATTAGCCACTGGCTGGCAAATGTGAAGTATCAGTTAAGGAGGACAGGTGGAACTAAGTTTTTAAAGAATTTGGATACAGGTCATCCTGTTTTCTTTTGCAATGATTGTGCCTCTCAATTCAGGACTGCTTCCACGTATATAAGTCACTTGGAGACACATTTAGGGTTCAGTTTGAAGGATCTGTCCAAATTGCCACTTAATCAGATACAAGAACAGCAGAATGTTTCCAAGGTTCTCTCAAATAAGACTTTAGGCTCACTTGGAATTGCCGAGGAGGACTCGGGCTCCACATTCCAGTGTAAGCTCTGTAATCGAACTTTTGCAAGCAAGCATGCAGTCAAACTGCACCTTAGTAAAACACATGGGAAGTCCCCTGAGGACCATCTGATCTATGTAACTGAGTTAGAAAAACATTAGCGTCCAGGTAAGCAACCAGGTATGCAAGTGACCACAGGAACATTGCACTAAACTTCATAGTACTGCACTAGGCCTGATCTGAGCCTCTGAAATCAGTCTTACTTTTGTTGCTGAACTGCCTATCTGGAGCTTGGTTTTTCTTACATACGTTTTGTAGTTATATTTATATGCTCTTTGTCTGATCTGTGCATGTTTTTAAAACCTTTTTTTCCCCTTTCCTTCCCCCCCTTCTTTTTCTGTGAGTCAAAGTCTGACCTTTATTTTCAACATATGTCCTTGATGTTAAGCTATCTTTTGTAGACTATAGTGGGAGACACTATTGAGAGACATTAATTTAGCAGTAAAGAAAGACACAAAGAACAATAACAAAAAGACATTCTAAAATTACAAAGTTGCCATGACAATAAAGGTCACAGAACCCCGTAGTGTCAGTTTTTAACCCTCTGAGGACTATAATAGTATTCTGTGCCTTTCCCAAAAGAAGGTGTGTGTGTTTTTTTTAAAGGCATTTCATCCTAATATAACTGGGTCAAACTCACATTTAATAGGTTTTTTTCAAATGTCAAAAAGCCTCCCCCCCCTCAAAAATGCAGTCTGATTTCAAAGAAAAGATGCATGCCATTCTTGAATAATTATTAAAAAGTGATCAAATGCTCAAAGACATGACCCATGTTTTAAAAACTAAAATCACAAACCAATTTGCCACTATGCCCAAACCCTCTGAATGCTGAATATTGCCACTTGACTGGCATAAAAAGTATGCAAGTTATTTTAAAAAATGTAAAAATGTTATTTCTTTTTCCTGTAAGATACTGCAGTTTATAGTTATTTACAAATGTAAGCTTTGGTACAGGCTGATCTTTCTATAGTGTGCTGCATTGGTACATTAAAATGAAATAAAACAACAAGAAAAAAATGGGGCAAATGTTGGATTCTGATCCTTGTAAATTGCCAGCATCAGCTTAGGTTAAAAAAAAAACAGTACATGTTGCATATTGTACCATTTTAAATTGTTCAACTTCCTTTGTACCTTCTGGCTGTATGCTTTCTCTCTTAACTTTTTATATTGTCATTTTATATTCAATTTCTGTGTATATAATGTAAAAACACACTTTTTTGAATAAAATTGAGTTCCTTGCAGCTTGAGTTAAATAGAGAAATTTTACTGGCACCTGCATCTTCCCAGATGCATGTACTCAAAGGAGCTATCTGACAAAATAAATAAATAAAAATAAAGCAAACAATGCACTATGAATTATACATTTTGATGTTTTATCATTAATATTGTACAGTACCTTTTTGGTTCACGCAATGAAATCCACTGTTTTCTCAATTGTAAAATAAACCCACATGCAGTTCTTGATTTGTGCAAATTGTGATGTCATCATTGCTTTGCCTTTGAGGTCTTCATTTCAGCAGCGACAAAATTACAGCCTGAAGTATGTTTGAAATGATTTCTGTACTCTGATATGCTCTATTCTATTACCTACCCAATGGTAATGTTCCAATTGTTACTGCACTAGTTTACTGATGAATATATTGTGTATTTTTTTTAATGTGGTATAAGCGTATCATCTTTTGAAAACATGCCTTGCCCACCTGAGCTACCCAGTTGGACCCCACTCATTAAAAAGCATCCACTTGCTTCATGTTTAACCCCTGTTTTTGTGTAGCAGAGATTGGCAGCTTCTTTCAGACTGTAAAGCCACACTTGGTTTTTGAATGCAATGCTGCTGACTACACTTCAGACAGTAGGAGGCAGTCAATGAAATAGAATGTACAAAGAGTACATTATATTTCATTTATAGTCAGTTAATAGGTGTCCCCATAAATAATATATTTAATACATTTCCTATTATATTGCATTATATTGCATTTGATACAGTTTTCAAGATCTTAGTGAGCTTAAGATACATGTTTCTATTGAAGTTTATAGCTCCTCAGATGGAGGCTGAAAGTCATGAACTACATCTACAACTCCCCACATTTCAGAAAAAGTAGTCCTTTTCATATGACTGGTCTCTTAACAACCATTTGAAGTTGTGATGGATGTCCATTTTTGGAGTTAAAAAGGCTAACACAAACTCATGCACCCATGATCATGTGATTGTATTTTGGGCACCTCACCTTCACAGCTGTTTGCTATATTCTGTTGTAATGTGACTTATGTTTTGCAATTTTTTTTAAAAATGGCCATTTTCTGGCATTTATTCCAGTTTCTGGCAAAAATTGCCCACTGGGGAAAAATCATTACTTACCAGTCACCTTAATGACCATCACATAAAATGTCATAAAATCAGGTCTGATCACATCACCACAATTTATGATTGCAATGGCTTACAACCATAATTGTACAGTCAATTATTTATATTATTTAATAAATTTGTGGCCAATCTCACTATGAGGGGACTGGGCGGCTTGCAATATTTAAATGAAACCAATTATATTATGTAAGTCCTATCAGTTCAATAGGAGGGCTGGCCTTTTAGCCCAGTGTCCTTGTTCTACAAGAAATAGTGACAACTTTATGCCATCCAGATATTTGTGGGCTTTGATATTTGTAAAGCCCAAGCCATTTTCAGTGGGAAAACAATGGAAGTTGATCCAACATTATCTGTAGGGTATCAGGTTTATTAACTTCTATTTTCAAGCTCATTTATTTTGATTCACTTATTAATTATTGACTTGGAGTCATAGTTTCCTTTCTGTGTTTGAGAATATTTCTCACATTGCTACTCCTGTCTCTTAATAAACATAAATATTATCTAGGGGCCTCTGAAGCCCCTAGATCCGTGATGGCAAACCTATGGCATATGTGCCAGAAGTGGTATTCAGAGCCATCTCTTTTGGCATGCGAGCTGTTGCCCATTGCTCTTCTGGGTTTTGGCGCGCCGGCCAGCTGGTCTTCATGCATGCAGGAGTGCTGGAAAGCAGAAGAGCAGCCGCCTGGTGCCCATGTGCACGCTTAGAAGATGATCTTTGGTTTGCAGTGCGCACATGAGCACCACCCACCTGGTCTTCTGGTTTCTGGCAAGCATGCATGCGCAAAGACCACCTGGTATGTGCATGCGCGCACCAAAAACCAGATGATCATCTTCCAGGTGTGCATATGCACACTAGGTGGCTTCTCTAGTTTGCCAACACTCCCCTAGATATAGCTCTGTAGGTAAATTTGACTTTTATATACAAACACCCCTGATGGATCAGGCATCTTGGTGCAACACTTCATTTTTTACAGTAGCCAATTCCAGAAGTGAGAAGACATAGTCTACTGGCATATTTGCTTCTCTGCACTGAATTTGGAAGCATGCAACTCAGAGGTTACTTTCAGTCTTCAATTTTATAGACAGTTGAGGCCACCAACAGGGTACCTTTCATGGTAGGTTTTGCTCTTCTGGGCATCAGTTAATATATGTTTAAATTTACAGGTGGTCCTCAACAACTGCAATTGAGCCCAAAATTTATGTTGCTAAGCAAGATATTAGTTAAGTGAGTTTTGCCCCATTCTACGATCTTTCTTGCTACAATTGCTAAGTGAGTCAGCATTAGTTAGCTAAGTGAGTCAGCATTAAGTTAGTAACATGGTTGTTATGTGAATATGGCTTTCCCATTGACTTTGGTTGTCATAAGGTCCCAAAAGGAGACCCCGGAACACTACAACTGTCATAAATATGAGTCAGTTGCCACGTGCCTGAATTTTGACCATGTGACTATGTGGATGCTGCAATGGTGGTAAGTGTGAAAAATGGTCATAAATCACTTTTTTCAGTGTCATTGTAATTTTAAATCAAGGATAGTCAACCTTTTTATATCTACCACCATTAAGTAAAGATTATCAAAAGTTAAAAAGCACCTGTCTAAATGCAGCTCCTTGTATGACACTGCTGCTTTTTTCCACTGAAATTACTGATCTATGTCTATATTGTGCTTTCCTTTTTATTTAATTAGTTGGCAATTCATAAATGAGCATATTCTCTTACCTGATGCTAATTTTCCTTCTATCATGTTTGTTCTTTAGGACTTCTCCCAATTTGCCTGGAACATACAATTAAGATGACCCTATAATTTTCTTTAGTTCCCTTTTAGGAAATTGGTATCACATTGATAACATTCTGGTTCTCTGGAAATAAGTATTTTCTGAGGGAGGGGGGAGTTAAATATTTTGCTTTTGGGATAGTCATTTCACTTCATTTCTTTAAGAAAACTGCGGGTCAGTGAAATTAGGACGCAGTGATTGGTTACTGTACAAACTTATCCTACAATATAATCTCTTGTTACTTCAATTTCCTGTAGTTATTCCTTCTGAAAGTCAGTACAGACTCAGATCTTTGCTCTGTATATTCTCTTAGATTAATTATTTTTCTAATCGGAAAAAGGGACATAGCAGAATTTATATGTTAGACTAATATATAGGCTTTTCATTTTTTTTCTTTTTTTAAAGAAATGTAATTTGAGAAGCAGCCCTTGGAATCTAATTCAGCATGTTTTTAATGGTTGAAAGCTTCCTAATAAGATGGCCTGCTTAATGACTTGTTCACACAGTATGTTTGAAAAGAATAGGTGTAGCATTTGCTAAAGATTAATTAAATTGTGGAAGTTCATGGCAATGAAATAGGTGCACCAAGCCATATAAGATTTCGGCTTAACACTGAGATTTCTATTAATGTTTTCAAAGTGCATGTAAAGAAGCATCTATAATGCTACAAAATTAAATACGTTGCAAGGCTTAAAACGTTTGGCCGTGCTGCATATCTTGCCCCAGTAGGTTGAGGTAACACTGGGATTGTTGGAATGCCCTATAATTGGGCTCCGATCCAGAACTAAATTAAGGCAGTGGGAGAATTTATTATCAAATTTATATACTCAGGCACCCAGTAAACCCCTCTGTGTGCACATGCTTGTGTGCATGTGTCCACACATGCCAGCATGTGTTGAAAGGAAAAGGTTAAATTCTGTCATTTGCCAACATTTTGATCTTTGCCCTGTCCTATGCTAAGGTTTTTTTTTCCAAAAAAGAAGGGGAAAAGGTAAAAAGACTTAAATAGAATGCCATAATACAGCTTGAATCTTGTATGATCATAATAAGCTCTGGCTTGCAGACATGTACCTGTTTTTGTTTTCTACTATTTTCATGAAAAATATTTAGAATCATGTTGAAACTAGGGCTTTTATTTGGTTTCAAATATCCAGAGAATCACTAGATGAGAGCAAATAGTCACAGTCAGTTTTTAATTTGTCTTCTCTCCTACAAAGAGTAGCTGAAATGATACAGCTAGATAAGAAATGATGCTCAGTGTTCATTGCACAGCAAAAGCACAATGGAAAGGATGCTAAACTAGAAAATATTCTACTTTCTTCAGCTTCATTTCTCTGTATATCTGGAAGTTTTTAACTCCAAAGGAATAAAACTTTATCATCTACTGTTATGTGAACCAGGAGAAAGTTGTTGATTATAGAAAGACATACTTTTAAAATACTAAATATGTTATTTGTTTATATTATACAAATTAGAAAAAGCACACGGCAGCTCTGAAAATAAATATCTCTTTCCACCAACAAAAGTCTGTTCCTTCTCCCAGTAATTTATCATTCTGTTTACATTCCTCACATAGCTATCCATTTACCCGTCCCTCCATCCATTCATTCCAGGTGTAATAGTCCTCCAGAGTTTTGACATTAGGGTACAAGAAGACAGAACTGTATCTTTTAAACAGTGTGTTTTCAGATATAGTCAAGTTCTATCACACCAGGACAAAATGTCCAGTGCTGATGCTACTTAACAATGAGCTGCCTATGCTTTTTTTGCTATGAAGGCTGTAACAATTAACACATGGAAACCCAGACAGTTGGTATGCAGTGCACATGTTAAAAGGGCATTCTGTAGGAATACCTCAGAGATTTGCTTCTCAGGTGAGAAAAGTAGTAACAGTCCTTTGCAGTACATGGAAGGTCATATGAAACATTTGTACTGCTATAATTGGTGGTCTGACTTAGATTGGTCTGACTTTTAGTAACTCAGATTGTCTTCTTATAAATGGCTTCTTTATGAAGTTAACTTGGTGTTAATGTAATTGAGGAATAGTGATCTTCTGACAGCCATTTTCCACAATTTTTTACCTCAAATTTTGCATTAGCAAATAAATACTTAGTTGCTAATATAATACAGAGTTTCTGGATGCATGGTAGAAGAATAGATATATCAATGTGAACAAAGTACTATGTTTTTCATGTAAAGATGATTTCTGAAAAAATGTGTTGCCAGATTAGAAGATTGATTCTTTGGAAAATCTGAAGTGTTTCCTCAAATTGTTTGGCATGTAAGATTCCAACTACAAACAGCATTCTATAGTGGACACTCATTGGCTTCAAGACATTTTTCTTGAGGAATTTGACAATAAAATGTCAAGATTTCATTATTTAGTGGCCCAATGTCTTTAAAAGCTTAATGTTTCCATTACTGTCAAATATTATGACACAATTTTTCTTAATGTTAAATTGTTTTGTTTTATATAAACAATTGTATGTATATATGTTGAAAAATCAGTAACGTAAAAACCAAAATTCTTGTTTTTTAAAAAATAAGTATTTGGCAATAGTCAAGATTTGAAACTATATTAATCTAATATCATAAAATTCTGTTTATTGCTTCCATGTCTATTTTGTTTGTATGTTTGTTTCAGCAGCAAATACATGTATTCTTATAGCATTGCATGATTTAGGCATTTTATTTAATTTGTTAATGAATGATGGTGCATTTCAGGTCCCAAAGTAAGAGAATCAAGAAACAAAATAAATAGGACTGATTTTATATTAACTATCTTTGAAAATTCTGTATAGAAAAGTATCTTGGCATAATTAATTCTCTTTTCCCAATTGTAGTGTCTGTTATTAGTATGTGATTTAATATCTTTTTTATGTTCCAGATGTGACTTGACAGTTCTCCATCACTGCTTTTTAACAGTTGAATTAATCCATTCTAATAAATAGCAACACTGTGCTGCAGAATATACAATCTTTGGGTTATTTGGTAAGAAAATAAGACATAGGTTAGAATATTAATTACAGTTGTTTAATGCATTAACAATACAATTAATGATCAATAATAAGGCAATGGGGTTTAGATAAAACAGTTTTCAATACTGTTTGTATATGTATATCAATTCATGTATTTATGTTTTAGTCTTAAAGAAGACCGCTATTCTTATTAACAGAGATTCGTGATGATCTGCATAACCCTTTCAAGGCCCACATAAAGAAAAGTCAATATAGGTTTTTTTACAGGGTATGCCTATCTTTTGCTTTACTCTGATTATATTTATTGCATGTTTTCCCCTTTTTAATAGAAGTACAGGCTTCCTTTTGTTTTGAACACATTTTTCAATGTTTACTTTTTGTCATCTAGGAATTTGAAAGAGGACATCCCCCTTTTGTAAATCACAAAAGTTTTGTGGTGATTTTGAGGGCCACTTTCTTCAGAGTTTTTGTATGTTTCTCTGATTTTCCTGAATAAGTATTTGTTATTTCGAATTTCCAACATATTCTATACTTTAATAATGTCCATACATTTTAAATGGTTATAATACTTGCCAGATCAGATGCTTTGGAATGCAACTTCATAGTTTCCTGTCAGCTTAGCCAAAAGAATGTACACAACTTAGTTCCAACCATAAGGAAGATAGCAGAAAGAATACTAATGTATAAACTCTCTGACAATGCAGATATAGAACTGCCTCATAACAACCGTGATTTGTGGTACCCAAATAGACTTAGGAACACATGCTTTCTCCAGTTTTCCCTTCTTAAATTGATTTCTTTCCACACAGTATATTAGCCATGTTTTTATATACATATCTAAATATAAACCATAATTAATTCAAACCATAAATTACCCTCCCCTGGTTGGGTGCTCTGAACCTGGGCACATGCCATGGGTGGGGAGTTATTCTAAAGTGGAAGTTGTTCTAATTTGTACGTGTATTCAGCCTTGGATATTTGGATATTGTACAGTGCCAGTAAGAGTTTCCTCTACGTCAGGGGTGTCAAACTCAAGGCCCATGGGCCGGATCTGGCCCACCCTGGAAACAGCAAAGGACTGGCCTGCAGTGCCTCTGCCAGATAAAATAAAGCCTCGGAGGGCTGCACATCCCTCCCCCGCTCCATTTTCATTGGCAGAGAGCGGCAGGAGACCCTTGCTGCCAAAAATGGAGTTTGGGAGCCCATTTTCACTGGCAGAGTGCTCAGGACACCACAGACACGAATAACGTCGATCTAGCCATGCCCCCTGCCCCAAGGTCAAACATAACCTTGATGCAACCCTCAATGAAATTGAGTTTTACACCCCTGCTCTACGTAAACTGCACGTGAAAACAATTGCACATACACAAAAGGAATGTATAGGGAACATAAGGTGTATGCATTAACTTTGGATAAAATCCATATAGTTATTATCTATACTATAGGAAAATGATTACACCTGTTCATATTTGAAGATTCAGGCATTTTGCTGAGATAAAACTTTAAATTGGGTGAAATCTAATATATTATTTAAAATGTTCAAAGTTTCCATACTGTGTAAACTACTGTTAGCACAGACATATTAATTAGTAATATGCAAATGTTTTCAATTTGAAACATTTGAAGCAACTGTTCCAAGTTCATAACAGGTTGTTCTGATCTTCTTGGAAGTGTTCCAGTTCTGTTCTGGCCATGCCAGCAATGTTTGAAGTTTAAAATAAGCTGAATATGAAATATTTTAGATACCCCTGAGTGTTATCAGTCAGCTACCAGTAGATTGCAACAGCTTCTAAGTCAAAGCTGGGCATCAGACAAACACTGTTAGATCTCTGATCTGAGTGTGAGCTGCATAGTACAATAAGCATGTAAATGACATTTAAAGGCTGGTAATTTCCCAGGTGAACTTGTCTGATTATTGAGATCTGTGTTTCTATTCCAAATGCTTCCACATAGCAAATAGTGATCAAGGATAGAGTCTTTACAGTAGGTATGGAACTATCTGTTTCTTTCAATATCAATTAATGTAATTCTCTGAACTGGCCTCTGGAAATGAAGGAACCTGTGTAATAAGTTTGCTTGGCTTAGGATATTATAGCTGCTTACTGTAGTTACCATATTTTGATCCTTTTTTTGTGAACTGATTTGCTATTTAAATATTAAGTATACTATTTAAGTTTAAAGTAGAAAGGTGAAGGGTAATTTTTTAAAATAAAGCATTCATACAAGTGGGTATTAAAAAAAAGAGTGAAAAGATCCTGGATGTAATCTACGGGGATTTAAAAACATATAAATTAAACTAAGTTGCCCACTAATAGCTTCATACACTTTGGCAGGAACTCTTGTAACAATTTTGAATGGCTTGAATAAGACAAGCACTTGAAGTTCCTTTAGGGAAGATCCATGTGAAGCAATGATCATATTCAGTACTATCCAGAAAACCCAAAGGAACTGTAGAGTGTATTACTTAAAAGTTGAGGTTTTAGTGTGACACATTCTTGCCATTAACCATGACTGAAAGCAGTGTATAAAAGGTTGGAAAAAGTAATGCTATACTGTATTTCAGAAAAACCTGGAATTTTACGGATAATTAATAGTAAAGACAGGGAGTGAGATGGCTAAAGGGTTAAAGATGCTGAGTTTGTTAGCTGAAAGCTGACAGCCTGGGTTCAAGATCTGAGGACCAATAGAACTCTCTTTACTTAACCTAGCTCCTGCCAATCTAGCAGTTCAAAATCATGCAAATGCAAGTAGATAAATAGGTATCATTTTGGTGGGAAGGTAATAGTGTTCCATGTGCTTCATTGTATAGTCATGCTGGCACATGACCATGGAAGTGTCTGGACAATACTGGTTCCTTCAGCTAGGAAACAAAGATTAGCACTTCTCCCTAGAGTTTGACACGACAGAGGAAATATGTAACTAGCAATAAAGATAAAGATATATGCAATTGTGGAATGAAAAGCTTTTTATTGTTTAGGGGAAAAAAACAAATTAGTATAAATGGGAAATCAAAATTACTTCTGTTATAAATCATCCCTTTTGTGTTTGTTTTTGCGTTCTTTCCTAAATAATCCCAATGAAAATAAGGCCTGAAGTAAGGTAGCCAAGATATAATATACCATTTTAAAAAGGTTGTCCTTTGGGTTTCAAGTCTAAGCTTGGCATGAATACTAAGGCAACATGCACATGCATGCACACTTGTCCCCATTCTCTGCTGTCATTCCTTTTCCCCATTGTTCTGTAAATGTAACATGAACATTTTTCTTTAAGCCCTGGTTAGACTTGGGTTGTCACTGTGAGGTTCCAATGTATAACATCTTATTTGTTGTCATGGAAGCAGAGTTACAAGCTCAATGTCACAAAAAAGCCATCCTCCAACAAAACAAAGAAAATTGGCAGAGCATCTCAGCAAGTCACCATCCTGCTGTAGATTCTCAGGGAGAAAGAGAAAAAAAAACAGGCTTTTTCAAAAGGAGTACATTTGGAATATTTCGGGAGTCTTTCTTCATTTCAACTGGAGTAGATTTCCACCGATGAAATGATGATGCAACCTGATCCTAGCCAAACAACTGAGCGGAGCAGGGTATTTTGTTGAATGCAGTTCTTAAAAAAAATAATTTTTTTGGTGTTACTTCTTATTGAAAGTATTTTACATAAAATGTTACCAATAGAACAAGTAATTTCATGGTTTCTACAACTAAAAGAAACGGTATGAGTAGACATTCCTTGCAGATATATCAGCTGTATTGCCTCAGATGATTTTGCACTAAAGAGGAGACATCGGTATAAGCAATCTACTGTGATTCTCAACTCCTACATTGCCTAGCCCTTAGGTAAAATCATAAAAAAAGTTTCAAATGTGTAAAAGGAAACCAATGAATGAGATAATTAGAAATATTGCCTAATAGGTAATAACGTCTCTTTGTGCCCAGCAAATGTTGGCATTAGACTTACAGCATTTGTGTGTCTATTGTAATGTTTAAATAATTGTGCTTGGAGAAAATGCAATAAATCTCCAGTTATATCCACCTCTTGCTGAATTCCTGCTTTTTGTGCTGCAGTTTGCAGATTTCTCTGCAAGGTGGTACCATGGATACATATCTTCTCTGTAGTGCTGGTTGGCTGTAGAATCATCTCCCCAGTGTGATACATCAGGCCCTAGTGCTGCTGTATTCCAGACATCATTTTAAGATTACATGTGTATGTCAGCCTGTCTCAACAAGTCCTTCTAAGTTGTTTACTTGGGTTTGTTCTATTTTTCTCTTGTTAGGTACAACCAACTTATTAGCCTTCACTTTCGCTTTTCTTCTCTTTCCGTACCTGGGAAAATAAATGCTTTAAAATTTCTCTAATATTGACCCAGAGTAAACGTGCATTCCCCCAATCTGGTAGTATATAACAGAAATGAGAAGGTAATTTAGTGGAGCCAAGCATTTACCTGTTGGCTACAGCAAATATATATTTGCATTTACTAATTAGAGGTCTGATGTCAGAAAGACAAAGAATCAAAGATTTAGCCAGTTCACACCTATTTGGGAGAACTGGTTGTTAACTTTCTAAGCAGTTCAGAGAACCAGTTGTTGGAAGAAATCTCATTTTGTTTTTTTCTACTTTACAGGGCTAATCTTGTAAGAAAAACCAGAAGGAAACATTCTGGTGTTGTTTATAGCCTAATTGTTATTGCCCTGTTTACAGAAACTGCCTCTCCGGTTAACCCTTATTATATTGTAGCAGCTGAGGCGAAGCGTCCATCAACATGAGTAACGTTGAGTTGGCCAAGCCTACTCAGTCACATGACTACCGAGCCATGCCTACCCAGTTAATCATTAGGGCAGAGAATTGTTTGTTAAATTATTTGAATCCCACTCCTGTCAACATATAGACCATATTAATCATGAAAGTTGTCTTTAAATTACATGATAGGATTAAAGCTTCATGTTTAAAAATAGTAAGTAAAAGCTAACAGGAAGATAAAATTAAACTTACGTGAACTATATTGGGAAACAACTAGGACAGACTTAACCCCAACCATTAGAAAAACTATCACTACATTCCAGGCTAGGGTCAGTTGAAAAAAAATCATTTTTATAGCTTTATCAAATTCTACTGGACTTGTAGCCATATAGACTTCAGAGAGATGCTGTTCCTCAAGCAAGCACAGCTCCCTAGAATGAATGGATCATATGTCCCACATGATGTCATTGTTTGACAGCTGGGACACAGAACACACCAATTCATCAAGACCTTA
>JAPKID020001132.1:0-15508 GCA_026931265.2 Tropidonophis doriae | reverse complement strand
CCTCAAAATATCTCATTGTACCTTTCTCACCCCTTTCCTTACAAAAAACTTGTAAAAACCAATAAAACTTTTTCTTGCAAAAAGTCCGCAGGGGAGCGACGGAAGCCTACCAAATTCAAACCGACCCTCTAGATGTTCTAGAGGGTCGGTGGCTTCCAAACTGGCCATTTGCGGCGCCCGGTCTTCCTCTGCATTCAGAAGACAGCCGCCATTCTAGCGCATGCGCAAACTCTGTAACAGAGAGGCTCCGTTCCTCTACTTCAATCCATTATCATTTTTCCTCTTAAAAGAAGAAGAAAGCATTGTTACATGCTTTTGAACTGCTAGGTTGGCAGAAGTAACGGAAATGCACTCTATTATCCAGCACTAGGGATTCAAACTACTGAACTGTGACCTTCTGATCAACAAGCTCAGCATCTTAGCTACCGAGCCACCTCATCCCATCTGAGCCACTGCATCCAATCAGCTGTTTATTGCTAAGTTGGAAATTTCTTTTTACAAGTGTTTTAATTGCACCTTGAGTTGTAAATTGCTCAGTTATTTTTTGATTAGAAGAGCATATACGATTCAGTAAATAAATAATAAATAAAATGTGTATATGTATGCTTGTTTTTTTTTAATGTAGTGCTTAGTAAATACATGATGGGAAAAATCCATTTTAATCTGCTAACATCCAGTCTCAAAAATAACTTTTCCGTCTGAAAAGTTCTACCAAATATAATTGGGAAGACTCTAAAAGTATGTTCAAGTAATTTTACCACCCCCATCCCCCTTCTACAGGTCACTGTTTGAAAATCCTAGGTTATTCATTTATTTATTTTCATTCAATCATGCCCAATTTTTGGATATTGCATGGACAAGTCCCTCCAGTATTTTTGGCAAACTTTTTCAGAAGTGGATTGCAATTGCACCATTCCTAGGACTGAGAAAAAGTGACTGGCCTCTCAACTGGCTTTGTTCTTAAATTTGGATTAGAACTCATGATCTCCCAGATTGTGGCCTTAACTTTTTTTGAAAAACTGGTCAATATCCACATGCACAAGGTTTGCCATTCAGTGGCATGAATGGTAATGTTTTGATTATTGCTGTAATAGGTAATGTTTTGGTCATAGGGAATAAAGGCTCTAGCTATAACAGGATGGATGCCAATCTCTGTACTGAGATATATTATTGGGTACATCTGGGATTCACCCCAAAAAAAGACTGTAAAGAATTCAATTCTTAAAAGAAATCAAGGTTATATCTTATCCATAAATATAAAATAACTTGAAAGCTTCATTTTAAGCAGATTTAATGCTAGGAGAATTTGATTACTATCATGATCATTTCAATGGTCCACTTAGTTGTTTAATCTTACTTGGGGAGGGTAGAGGATGGGAAATCAATTTTTTAATACTGTAAACAGGGGGCCAAGGTCACAATAAGAAGCTACTTGGGTAAATGGACAGATTTGCTCACTTTGTGTATGTCTAGGATAATTCTGCTCAAACAACATATCCTTTTTTAATGATTAATAGTCAAAGACAGTAATATTGATCTAAAGAGGACAACAATCTGTGAAAATCAAATTCTGTGCTAGAAATTAAGATCAGGTCATCAGTGTACAAAAAGACAGATCTTATCACCAGTTTTAATTAGAAATATGTTTTCTCCTTCCAAGATCAATGCAAGATTATTTATTTAAAAATATTAAAAAGTGGGACTAGGACACAGCCCTATCTTGCCCCTCTGTGTCTACTGAAGGTATCTGTTTTGGGGGAAACTTAAGTAACCTACATATGAGTGTTCACCTAGAGTTCATTATTAAAATCAACAATCTGATATCAAAATCGAGAGCTTTTAATTTGAATTATAAGTTTTTTTCATTCAATGGAATCTAAACTTGAATGAAAGTCTCGTTTCTTTTTGATATGAACATACTTATCAATCAAATAAATTGGGAAAATAAGAAGGAATGATCTATGATACAATAAGTGGGCTGAAATCCAGGCTATTTCTCAAGAAAAATATTCCTGTTAACAACCTTATCTTCCAATTTTGCAGCAGATGCTTAGCACAAAGGTTGTCAATAAGACCAATTCATCTATAATTCACTGGACAGTTTTGAATGCCCTTCTTAAAGATTAAATTTCAGCCTTCTAAGAACTGGACTATGGAACTGATATACTGTAGTTAATTATTCTGTCTAAGATAGGTTTCCACTGTTGTGTAATGGAAGCCACAGATATGAAATTGCCTTCTCAAGCTTTGTTAGAAGGAATTGGCTTAAAAGAGACACTACTTATTTCATTGCAACTGGTGGTCATGATTCTATGTCATTAAGCTCTCGGATTGACTTGGTATTAATACAATCATGAAAGGAAGTATACAAGAAATGGAAATACAGTACTTGGTTTTATCCTTTGTGTCCACATTGGATTTAGCTACATACAGGGCCCTATTTATTATGCTACAAAGTTCTTTGAACTTATAACACAATCAAGTTATGCCAGAACAGAATTATTATTTTTTCATTAGGACTTTATAGTCTTTCTTGATTTTTATTAGTTCTGATATCATTCATAGTGAATAATTTCCTTTGGCCTTTCATGCACATCATCTTCAATTAGTAGGCAGTTCTACACTCTGCATCAAATCAGCTGTTGCTGATCAGAGAACAGATCAATTTATTGCAATTTTGAGTCACACTTGGTTAAAAGAATTCTGCTATCCAAAGTTGTCAGAAGAAAGAGGATCTGCCTGTACAATTTTTCATGGAATGTTGTTAGTGTACTTAAGTCCAAAGTGGAATGTATTCCTCTTGATTTTAACTGACATAATTATCATATTATTAGTTAATTCAATATCTTCTAAATGTCCATTGTGCTCTCTTAGCAAATCACTATGTTTAAGGCTAAGTACTGGAATGTCAGAGGTTGCTGATTACTACTGCCTCTTGAGATGATCATATAGTTGATTATGCTTAGCCCATTTAGTGAAAAAGAGGCACAATTTCCCCAATTATATATAGGAAAGGAACAATTCAAAACGTAACATTTTCATTTACATAGAAAATCTGATGGATTAGTCTTATCATGCCTGCATTCTAAAGGAAAATATATAAATAATTCTCTTACTTCAATATTTAGATGGTTTTTAAGCTTATTTTTGTAGACACATACTGTCAAGGGCACTCAGTAGCTTAGAAAAATCTGCATCTGTATCTGTTTGCCCATCTAGTAGTGTTCCAAACTAGGACTGATAGTCTTATGTCGTGGCTGCATTGAATGCCATCCTTTGTATTGATGTAGGATTCTGGTTGCTACTCAATTGGTAAGTTTGGATGTGCTCGATTTTCACCATTCAGGTACTATTTAAAAGTTATGTTTTAACTTTGGTTTGTTCTATTGAAAAAGAAAAAGGACCGCCTCCTACCACATACCTCCCTCCGACCTGTCCACTCCTACAGGGTGGGCCTCCTCAGGGTGCCATCCGCCGGAGAATGCTGGCTGGCGACCCCCAGGGAGAGGGCCTTCTCTGTGGCAGGACCTGCGCTCTGGAACAACCTGCCCCCTGATCTTTGTACCACCACGGACCTACTCCTCTTCTGTCAGACCCTAAAAACATATTTATTCCATGCAGCTGGCCTAGCATAGTTTTAATGATATAGTCCCAATCTCATAATAATTTTTATAATATTTTATGTGTTTTTAACTACAAATTTTTAGCACAGATTTAGTATTTAATTTATTTTTAGCTTTTATATTGTTATTGTGTGTGTTGTTTTTATCTTTCTGTGCATTGCCCTGAGTCCCTTTTTGGGAGATAGGGTGGTATATAAATGTAAATAAACTCAAACTCAAACTCAAAATCTAGTCTATAGGGGCCCTGAATATTTATGTGATTTAGGTCAATCATTAAGTTGGGAAGGTAGATGTATATCATGCTGTAATTCATCATTTTATCATCTGACCACATTTGACTCTTTATGCATGTCCAATGGTAGTGAAATAGGAACTGAAATCAATTTTATCTTGTCATTCAGTTCCTCATTCTCTATCTTCTTCATAGCCAGACAACACTGATCACCAAAAGAATAGGTTCTACTTTTCACCTGGGATTTTTAATGGCTCTGACAGCAGTTTTATTATGCCTAGGGATGGTTAGTTATATGGGAGTTGCTATACATTCTCTCTAGGAGTAAATGGTTTTAAATGGTTTGGATAGTAGTGGTTGTTTTTACAGTGTTAATGTGCTCATACCTACCATTAGGTGAATCTAGCTATTATTTTCAAGCCCATTCCTGGGTTTATAGACCAGTGAGATGATTGAAAAGGTGAAGGAAACAATTGTCATATGCTAAACAAATAAATAAAGGAACAATTGTGATGGCAGTGATGTTGTGATATCTTTTTTGGTAATAACTGGGTTGAAATGTTAGGTGTAGGCAATCTATCTTCCATTCTGCTGTGTTAAAAGACCCTCCTGTTTGGGGAAATGTATACATATTAGTTTAAAAGGAATGAAGTAAATACATGAAGATCTATAAAATTATTTCTTATTTAATCTCACAATCTTGGAATGACAACTGTCTCTGAGTCAAATTATTCCATAGAGCACATTGTGCCCACTCCAATGGCTAGTTTCTTATTGGTTACTGGTCTTTAGGTATTGCCAACTCTTCCATCTCAGAACAGCGTGGCAGATTATTTCTTTTATTTATTTCTTAAAATATTTCATGCCAGCTTCCTTATTTTCCCTTAATATTTCAATTTAAGATTTTTTAAATTAATTTGCACAGCTTTTAAAATACATTCTATCGCTTGTTCCAAGTTGTTATTTTTAGTGATTATTAACATTTGTGGATTTTAAAATTAAACTATCCTCCTTATTAGTCTGATTAAACATATAGTCACTAAACCTGGATTTTTTCTGTTTGGGTTTATTTTTGGTAAAGAGAGGTCCCCCCCACCCTCTCCTGAAGTATTAATCATTGCTAGGGCTGCTTCTGAGAATGTAGTCAAAAGGTATTTAAATGCAGATTCTGGGCACGTGGGTATTCCCCCTGTTGAACTGCTTGCTATTTTTTGGACCACAGAGAGATATTTCTAAAGTTTTTGCCCTACAGTACATGATAAACTTCCCATTAGAGTCTACCTGCCTGTCCACCATATAGTTTGTAAACTTAGCCTGGTAATTAAATGTTTGGAACTCAACTCACAAACTCATAGGACGAATCTTCACCCTCACAGACTGCATCCTTTATGAATCAGGTCTAGGTAACTTCTGTGAATTCTAACTAAGAAGTGAATGAAAGAAATGTTTCTAGAGATCTCTGATTTACTGTAGATCCCTCGTGGGACCACTAATGTATGAGTAGTTACAAAGGATCAAAACAAAAAATGAACCAGAAAAGCTTTGTATTCTGAGCAACTAAGGGCTGATTTATAAAGAATGGGAAAACAATCTCCCTCATAGTTGCTGATTGCAAAGAACATATCTTGAACTTCTGATTGCCCACTGAGAGTAGTTCCTGCTGAGTAAACCAAGACTGTAAAAGAAATATAAGGCACAAGGTGATTCCAGGAAGTAAATTCATATAGTGAACTGAAAGGTGGAACTAACAAAAGTTTTCCCATCGAGATTTAAAAGGAATACTTGGCAATGTTTTGCAGAAGGGATATTGAGGGGAATTGCCCATGTATGTTAGAAATTATAGAAAATTAAAACTGAATGTACACAAGCAGAACAGAGTAAAGTTAAAGGAGCACAAGAATAAATGGGTAAAATGAGACAAGAAACTAAGGGAAAAGGGAACTCAGGATGGATTAGAACCGTGATGGCAAACTTATGGCATGCATGCCACAGGTGGCACACAGCACCCTCTCTGCAGGCACACGAGTTGTTGCTCCAGTTCAGATCTGCTGTGCATGCGTAACACCCCTGCCTCCAGCTGGCCAGTTAGTTGTTGGGTCTCTGCTGTGTATGCGTGGGGGTGGGGAGCATGTGGGGAGCGTGCACATGCAGGTGTGTGTGCTCACGAATGTGTGGGGGTGGAATGGCCGTGCACACATGAACAGGAGGAGGGTGTGCATGGAAGCATGCATGCATGCATTGGGGGGCCATGCACACATCACAGGGTGGGACACATACTTGAGGGCTGTGCACACATTGCCTTTTGGGGGTTCAGACATGTGCACTTTGGGCACTCAATCGGGAAAAGGTTAGCCACCGCTGTATTAGAAGCTTCTAAATATTATTTTAAAAACAATAGCTATCTATCCCAGGTTCTTAGGAAGGACATGATAGTATAGAATAAAATAACAGAGTTGGAAGGTACCTTGGAGATCTTCTAGTTCAACCCCCTGCTTAGGCAGGACATCCTATATGATTTTGGACAAATGGTTTTCAAATCTTAAAAACTTCCAGTTAAATAGTCACAACTTCTGGAGGCAAGTTATTCCACTGATTAATTGTTCTACTCTAAATTTCTTCTTAGTTCTGGGTTGCTTCTCTCCTTGATTAGTTTCCATCCATTGCTTCGTGTCCTGACTTCAGGTGCTTTGGATAATAACTTTGCTCCCTCTTCTTTGTGGCAATCCCTGAGATATCAGAATACTGCTATCATATCACCCCAGTCCTTCTTTTCAACAATCATAATCATTTTTGTTGCTCTTCTCTGCACTCTTTCTAGAGTCAACAAATACCAAATCCAGTCTAAATAACTGGATCACTATTACATTATTAATATAATATGTATTAATTATAATTGTATACAAGTATAATATATATTACTCTTTATTAGAATGATTTTGTTAAATTGTATTTGCTTTATCAGTAACATTTTCACAAGTTACAAATTGAAAATCCTTAAAAGGCTTCAGAAATGAACCTAGAATAGAATTAAAATGCTTCAAAGCTTCAAACGTAGCTCTTACTTTTTATGTAAACATTTGAAGCTGTAATTAGTAACGCCTTAATTAGCCCATTTTAGAGAGGGCATTTGCAAGATGACAGCATTTAACAATGTTCCAAATTCATAGATATAATCAGGTTGTAAGAATATAAAATCTTGTTATAGACTTCCACAATTTGACCTGGAGTCACTCTTAAATACCTTCAATAAAAATGTTATGGAAAAGAGCTAAACCAAAACCCAAAATTGGAAGGGCTTAAACCTAAGTTGCATATTAAATTTTGGGCACGCAGTTTTCCCACAGGACAACTTGATTCAAACTGTCTTTTCAATAAACCTGAAACAAATTAGAAATTGTACGCACACTGAACTGGCGGTAATGCCGGCAGCAACCTATCCCTGAACAAACTGTACCAAAGCATGCAGTTTTGGTATAAACCAATTAAATATAACATTACATATTACATTACATTATGTGTTTATATTGTCTGCAAAAAAAAATTACTATCCATGGATCTGATATGAAATTCTGTTGTTATTGTGGTTTTTTTTCAAATAAACCTGATTACCAAACATGAACGTTCTCCTCTTCCTTATAGTTTCCTATTTGCAAACTATATTCAAGGTCTTAAAATAAACACATCCCATCCCATAAAAACCCATTGGAAGCCTATAGGCTTGTTTTCCCTAGAGTTCAAAATTGAGGAATCACAATAGCAGTTTAAATATGCAGCAGCAGGTTTTGAAGTTAACTGATATATTAATTAGCATTGATCAAAAAGCACAGATTATTTCATCTAAAAGTAATCAAGGACCATTGCTTGCTATAATTCCTATATCCTATCTGAAAAGTGTATCTTCCTTGATTATTATAAGTTTGTTTGTTTGTTTGCTTGTCAACATGTACAAAGTAAGTAAATACAGCTAAATGGGGACTGCCAGAAAGGGACGGTAAGCATGCTGGTGCGGTTAAGCACACAGCCTTTATGGACCTCTTAAGAATGGGGTGAGATCCATGGTAGATAGTTTAAGGTTGAAGCTGTAAGGGTTTGAGGATGTAACAATGGCGTTGGGTAGAGCATTCCAGGAGTTGATCATTCTGTTGCTAAAACCGTATTTTCTGCAATCGAATTTGGAATGGTTTACCTTGAGTTTGTATCAATTGTTTGCCCATATATTATTGAGGTTGAAGCTGAAAAAGTCATTGACAGGTAAGATGTTTCAGCAGACAATGTTGTGTACTGTGCTTAGATCAGACTGCAGGTGCCGCAGTTCCAGATTGTCCAAGCCCAAAATTTCAAGTCTGTTATCATAGAGAATTCTACCGTGAGTAGTGGACCCTTTCAATTGTATTAATGTCTGATGTACAGTGTGGATTCCAGGCAGATGAGCTGTATTCAAGAATCGGCTAGCAAAGGTTTTGTATTTTGCAATAAATTGTTACCAGAGAAGAAGCTTCACAAGTTTTTGAATAATATTCTTGGTACCTGCTATTTAGTAGAAATCTACTTAAAGTAGATTTAGAAATTGTGGGTAATTGATACTAAATTCAGAGTAAATACTAGTATCTTTGATTATGTGAAAGCTTCATCTTGGGGTAACAGTTTTAGTGCTTAGTTAAATAAGACCGAATGAACCCTATTCTAAATGCTGGCTCTACTAATGGTCTGTTTTATTTGTACTTCAAAGGAAAAGGTGTTTTCCCTCATGGTATATTTCAAAGTATTTTCAATGTGAACTCAGAGAAGACAATTTTGCATAAGAAAATTTATTGCCTCTTTGAAAAGCAAATGTAACTTCTCATGATATGTCCCAAAAGAGACCAACGTCTCAGAAGCTATACAGAGGCTTTAAACATTTACAAGTCCCCAACATCAGCTTTATTTTATGACATTGTAATCAAAATTTTCTTTAATGATTACTGCCATGTAGAATCACTTAATTGGGGGGAGGGGGATCTCCAGAGAGAAAAATTGATCCAACAGAATTGCTTATGCATAAAATTTGCAAGCTCTTTATTTAATGTTGCAGTGAGTATAAACTTATATTGCTAAGAATTATATCATTTGTGTTAATTAAGATAGCTGTAATCCAAGGAATGTATTAATAGACATGAATTGACTTGCTATTTTTTTAATAGACTCTTTCGGTTACTTAAACAAATTCCATCATACACTGATGCGAAAAAACAAAACCCAGGCCTTTAAAAAAATAAAATAAAATAAAAAGTCGACTGAGGCAGATAAGTGAAAAATACAAGAAATAAAATGTCTGAGTTATATTTAAGAAAAGGCAGAGAGAAAAAGTAAGATTGATTCCAGCAAGTACCATAAACTCAATATTGTCCCTTCTCCAGAGCTTTCATAAATCTCTCAGAATGTATAATATTCTCAGTGCTCAGTCTGGGTCACTTTTTCCTGATATTTTCCCCCATATTTTTTCCTCTTGCATATCTATGTTAAATCCCGAGATAGAACTGCCAACATTCACCTTGAACTGCAAATAACTGCACTGCAGCATTTAAAGAGGTACCAAATCTACTGGGCAGCTATGTGCTGATCCACAGTTTCAAATATGTGAATTAGGATTTTTTATATAGGAACAAACAAAAATTGGGCACTTCAAAAAGTCTAACAAAAGTCTGTCACAGATATCCTGCTTCATTGTCTATTTGATTTCCTAAATTATGTTTTTGACAATAAAAAAAGCATTTAGACACTACTAAAAGGTGAAAGAACTATCTAAATATATTTTCTAATTATTTAATTAGCATTTGTTTTAGGTGTTCCCATATTCCGCATGAAAAAGCATCACTGTTGTTTTCACTTTTGATTATTTCCTTTTTTTTTCTTTTTTCCCTTTAACAAAATAGTAGCTAAAGTGAATGGAGATGACAGCATTGCCATGGTCTTAGAAAAGCTTTTATTATTAAAGACATAAAAGGGGCTCAAGATGATTTCAATTAACTATACCTTAATAAACTGGCTTTCAGTCATCTACAAGGTTTTCACCAAGATAATTGCAAAAAGAATATTGAGAAAATTAAAAAATTAAATGACATACAGCCAAAGGAGCAGACAGAGTTCAGAAGTGGTTACAGCACAATGGATTACATCCAGGTTGTTCAGGAAGTCATTGAAAGGCACAACAAGTACACCATGCCTCTGTGCATGGCTTTCATTGATTACAAAAAGGCATTTGACTCAGTAGTCCAACAAGCAATAATTAATGCATTGCTCAACCAAGCCAACCAAGACACTGCTTAGATAAACTTACTGCTGGAACAAACGTGATGATACATCCCGCCTACCAGATATCTGGAAACCATCACTGACCAACAGACAAGCCCCACCCTCCACCCAGGCCATTAAAATTCAAAATAAGGAGAAACATACAAATAAGACCAATCAGCATCAATCTACCAATCATGATACAGCTGCACAACCAATCAACCCACTCACAACAACAGTCAGCACTCCACACACACCCAAGATTTAAGGAAGGGCCACGCCTTCATAATCGCAAACTGAAACCCGAAGATGGCAAGTGAGATCTTGCCGAAACGTTGCAAAAAAATTCCATAATGTATGTATGTATGTATGTATGTATGTATGTATATCTTGGTGTATTTGGATCTACATATACCTTGGCCAGTGGACCTCAATGGAAGGTGATACAATAAAGAAAAGTTAATGGTGTGTTAAATGTGATTGGCAGGCATTTGGCAAACTAAGCATAATTTCCAAGAACAACTTCCACCTATGCCTGAAAAGTTTTCGATCAGAGTGTACTAACTGTTCTAACATATGCATGGACACTAACCTCACAATCAATACAAAAGTTGCCTTCAAGTGACCCAATTGTCAGAATTGAAGTAAAAAGCAACTGCAAGGTAGAATGTATGTTTTGTATTCACCCCAGATGCTTTCTTCCAGATCTAGTACTTGGCATTTCAGACAAATTTCCTTTCCATCATTTTAGACAGTTTTCTGCACAGCCACATGATCTCTTTAGAACTCGAACTCTTTTAGTTCAAATTCTTTGCAAATTGTATTTTTGAAAGTTTGGTTATCTGACACCAGTGTGTCCCCTGTTTTCTAGTTAACAATCTCACACAATGGTATAACATTTAATTTTTTTCTCAATTTATTTTTGTTTGTTCTGCATTCTCAACAAGATCTCCATGCTCGGATTCCTGTTTTTCTTTCCTTGTTTCTTGAATATCTTTGGCTTATTGTTTTCTTTTATTTCATTCTCTACACTTTGGATAATGTTGCTTATCCTAAAGGAGAATATCACGGTATGTGAGTTTTTTCTCATTACAAATCAGTTCACATTTCATTTTTATTTGCCTCTGCAAAAGTAGCATTTGCTAACAAATGCATTGATTTCAGGTCTCCCTCAATCCTTTTGCCCATTTTGAACCACCATTGATCAGACAAATGTCATGAGATGCCACTGCTTAAAATAAAGCTGAGAGAGAAATGCTCAATCCAGTTGAAGTATGTCCTGACCTGATGGATTAAACAAAATGTATCATTAAAATAAGCAAACACAGGAACATAAAATGTGACTCACTGTTGTAACTATAGCAAGACAAAAAAATTCAAATCAAGCTGCCTGCCAAACAAAATCAATAGCTTTCCCGTCGTTTCTCATATGAATCATCATATATCTACAACTTGTCTTTCTTTATTTTTTTATTAAATCTTAGCTTGGCAATTCCTAGAAGCAATGTTTAATATGTATCCAAAAATAAGAACACCTTTTCAGATTAAGACATTTTATTAAATGACAATCTTTTGTGAGCTCATTCATTGGCTACATGGCACAACAAAATTAATGCAAGTTATAAACTGGGATGCAGTGAGAACTTTTGGGCTTCCTGTACCAACCTGGAAGCCAAAACAGGGTGAGGGGGGTAGCTTGCACAGGCAAAGGGGCTGTGGCGGCAGGCCATTCATGACAGCAAACCATTTGCACCAGCAAAGAGGCTGCGGATGCAGGACATTTACACCAGCAAAGAGGCAGTGGTGGTGGCAAGCCAGTGTCTCAGTGCAGAGAAATGCCTAGCTGCATCAACAAAGGAGAACCCCCAAAATGCAATCAGAGCTCCCCCGTACATGCACCCCGTCTACCACGCACACACAACAGAGACACAAAAACCAGCTGGCCAGCAGGAGGCATGCACAAATGCAAAGTGAAGCTGAGATGGGAGAGCAGCTGGTGTGCCCACAGAGAGGGCTCTGAGTGCCACCCATACCATGCATGCCATTGGTTTGCCATCATGGCCATAGGCTAACATGCCTCTCTTCCTCCAAAGTACTAACTATATAATTCTGGGATGCCACCCAGAATGATGAAAAGGACAAAAACTTTAATTGTGCATCATATATTACTTTAAAAAATAATGGAATATAACTGAGATATGGTAGACAATTGTATTGTTATTTACCTAGCTGCCAATCCCTCAATTTAATTCCTTCATTTTTACTAATAAATATATAATACACACAGCCCAGCAGAAGGAAACCCCAGTGGCAACACAGTTAAATTAGATCTATCTAAGTCCAGTACAAGCAAAACAAAATTTATTGTACTCATGTGCAATAAACCAAAATCCCCTAAAGAGTCTTTACCCTGTCACTGGAATTAAAATTCAGCTTCTGTCAGTTTTGCTTCAATAGGTTGAATGGGTGTTGTGGGTTGAATCCAAAGAAGTAAAGAATGGTGATCTGCCACAATTTTGAGCCTGAAAGCAGCAAAAGCTATTTCTACTGGGACAGGAGTCTTCTGAAATATTCAATATGAAACTCACTTATGTTCCTGAACTCTTACTTTCTCATGCAACAGACTGATCTGAAATCCAACTAATAACATATCTGCCTTTAGTGTCAGATTAAATGTCTTCGGATAAGTTATTTAAACTAGACACTAAGGATAAAAAAATAAACAAATCATAAACAAATATAAACCTTGACAATTCTAGATAAATCATATCATTTCTACTTTGTTTCAGCTCCACATATATTTATTCATGGTTTTCCTCCATTCAGTTTGCATGTTACCTAAGAATTACCATTTACGAATCATGGAAAACACAGCATATACTTCATTATGAATTTGGAAGAAAATCACAATCCAAAGGGCATCTGCTAGCCAAGGCTGTATAGTTAATTTTAAAGCAATTCATTTAAAAATATGGACCTGATAAAACTCCTCTTTCCTCCTTTAGTAAACATGTACATATTTATATATGAAATGTGGGTAAATCTACAAAATCTTCTGTAAATTCTCTGTACAATAAAACATTAAAAACTATTGAAACAATTAGGGATAATAAATTCAAAAGACAAACTGAATAATCCTATCAATTAGCTTATTAATTAGTTGTGCTATATGAAAAACCTATAAAACAATACAAAGAAAAGAAATACTCATGCACGCATATATCATTATTGCTTTTTCAGTCAATCCAAATTTAAAAAGACAAACTGAATTAAACAAAAACACCATCCATTTTCTCAAGGATTAACTGTTAAATCTCATTTCAGTTTGGGTAGGAAGTGATAAAATGCTATTTTTGAGAAGCATCACTTAATTTGTTACATGTGGGATAGTTTGCATCTTTCTCCAATAATGTTCTTGAACATGAACATTAGAATAGCTCAGAGAAGAGGTTCAGAGTAACCATACCCTAGAATTTCTCAGGATAAATCTAGTAGTTCAGGCAGTTATAGTTTAAGTTTGACAAGATTCTGTCCATTAAGTGCAAGCAAATAAAGGAGTGAACTTGATTGAATCGTATTGTTTCAGCTCTGGACTTCGGCTGGACAACAATGTCAGTAATGCTGGTTACTTTAAAAGTAGTAACCAATATATTAAATTAGACTCGGAAATGAGCCAGCAACACAAGTAGCTGCTATTGTAATGATCTCAAGCAACCACAGTACTATTTCAGCAGTCTGCTCAAACCAAGCTTCTTAATGGTTTTCAAGAGCAGTCCTTATAAACTACATTAAGAATTAGAAAAGGACACAGACCACTTCGAGGTATATTCCTGAGAATTAACCTTTGCCACAACTGCAAAAAGTATAATTCATGGTGGTTATGCTATCAATTAAATGGACTGCAGAGGATGGTAGAGGACAGGAAGGCCTGGAGGAACATTGTCAATGGGGTTGTGATGGGTCGGACACGACTTTGCAACTAACAAACAACAACAAATGCTATCAATTATTAGGAAGAAACAATGGTGGAAGGAAGGGCCTACTTCTGTGTCTGATTGATTACAATGACCAAGTATTCTTTTAGCAAAAGGAAGGACGGAAAGAAGGCAGGTAGGCTGGCAGGCATTTTCTTTGTTTTGTCATAAGTATTTTCATATTCAGTTCAGTTCAATTTTATTTATAACCCGCTCCCATCTCCCTGAAGGGACTCGGGGCGGCATACAGGGAAAAATTTAAAACAACACAGAATACATAAAACAACCCTCTCTAAAAACTAATTAAACATAATAACCCCTGTACTAAAACCACTACCTAAAAACATCCCCAATAAAAATCCCAAACTAAAAACTAAAAACAGGGCAGCAGGACATCAGGCCAATTGGCTTGTTGCCAATTTCAATAAGACTTAAGAAGGTTTAGAAAGTTCTTTCGCATTTACCACTTTTTTCCCCTTAAAAGCAAACATTTCATCAGGTCAAAAAAGTTTACCCTGACTTTCTTTGGATGACATATGTTATTGCCACATGCCCTGCAACTCTCTGAGGTAAATAAACTAAAAGGGCAGCTCCCAACTAAAAATATTGTCTGTTCCTATAATGTAGAATTGAACTGCTATCCTTCCTCTCTACACAAATAAACTGAAGCATCCTATACCTAGCGTTAAGTCATCAGCAGGTACTCACTAAAACATTCTCTTTTTCAAGCATACAAGCAGAATCAGTATATTAAATAGAGAAAACCTTTTAAGCAAATTAACCTTTACAAAATATTGTAAGCAATTTGAGTGGCACTTGTATTTCATCTTGCATTTAAACAGAAATGGGAGCTAAAATGGCTACGATTTCCATTAGGGCTAAGCTCTCTGTCTGATACAAATAGAACATTTTATAGCAATTGCTGCTCCAAATAAATAAGGTGTTGTTTATGCCATCTGGATGAAAAGGATGCAAAAATCTGGTAACAAAATAGTGTACTGTATAATGCTTTTCCAAATCCATATTTTTTATGCACATTAGAGGAAAACAAAGTACAATCAAGATATCCTAAACATTTATAAGAATTTTAAGTGTATGTATGTGTGTGTGTGTGTATATATATATAGTCATCTCTCCCTTGTCATGGTCAGATCACTCTCTCCTTCGGCTGGACTTTCCAATAGCCGCCCCACACTGCGGGGATGGTTGGTTTTCCGAGGAGCTGAGGGAGATGAAACGCCACAAGCGACGCCTAGAGAGCAGGTGGAGAGCTTCCCGGTCTGAATCTGATCGAACACGGGTAAGAGCATATTTGAAGACTTACTTAGTAGAGATCAGAGTGGCCAAACGCCATCACTGTGCCACCGTGATCGCCTCTGCAGATAATCGCCCGGCGGCCCTGTTTGGGG
>JAPKID020001131.1:0-15511 GCA_026931265.2 Tropidonophis doriae | reverse complement strand
CGCCCATCTCTCAGGATCTATTAGTCCTTCATCGAGATGGGCCCTGGATAAAATAGGGGGCCAAGCTTGCGAGAGAGAAGACTCTCGCAGGCACAGGAGGTCATGTCTAGAATACAGGGCAAGATAATAATAAAAAATACATAGGGTCAGAAAGGCCCAGGGAGGGATATCAAGCAAGCAATAATATAATAATAATAATAGTACATTAAAGCCATTATTTAATGGACCATTTGATGGGAAAGGTCATTTGTTATTCCCAAATGTCTATTAATCTAAAATATGTAATTTGCAATAATTGTTAGTTATTTAAACTAGGGCAAAATGGCTTAGAGGTCATTCTCTGAGAACTGAATTTTTGGTTTCTCAAAGGAAAATGGAGCTTAGCAAGATGAGAAGAAGAAGTTTGAGGTCATAAACTTTGGGCATTGCATTAGATGTAGTTGCAAGGAGGTTTTATTTTAATGCAGCTTTTCAGTAGATTAGATCTCTTTTTCATGTATCATGAGAGGATCTGGAATACTTTAAATGAGGATGCTTATTTTTGTGGCAGTGATTATCTATCTTTCAATGTGGGATGATGTTTGTTTTTTTAAGGATCAGAAGAAACAAGTTTGAAGTCCTATTTTTCTAAAAAGGAAATACAGGCTCATCGGCCAAAAGTAACTTTTAGCACATTAAGAAATGTGCAGTGTCCAATTTTAAAGAGTGATAAATTGCACGGTGAGCCAGATGCCGCATGCAGCGCACAAGAATTGTTTGAGTGGCTTGGGGCCATTTTTACTCATGTTGGCTTGTAAGTATTTTTTCATTTATTTACAGTTAGCAAATCAAAAATCAAATAATGAAACCTGTATCATTCAGCCTAAAATAAATCTTTACCAAATTCTAAATTTGT
This sequence comes from Tropidonophis doriae, assembly GCA_026931265.2. Taxonomy (NCBI): domain Eukaryota; kingdom Metazoa; phylum Chordata; class Lepidosauria; order Squamata; family Natricidae; genus Tropidonophis; species Tropidonophis doriae. The sequence goes on along the minus strand of JAPKID020001131.1, from coordinate 14,616 downwards.
GAAAAAATATGATTTCTAAAAACATGTAATCTCTAGGGAGGCCTTAGTAACATTTGGAAGAGGTAAATTATCTAAGGATGTGTTTTGGTCATGGAACTTTGTCCTTCTCTTGGAAGCCAGTTGGGCATCAACTTCATGTGCTTCCAGTTTGAAGTCCTGACTATTTACTCTCCTGTTACAGTATCTATATAACCTGGCTGGTTTTTTTTTTGTCCTTTAAGTCCCTGTGTGATAGTGTGTGTTTTCAATTGTGCTTGTTTATTTTATGGATTGTAACTTGCCACTAGTTCCTCTGAATAGTGAGTAAGTTACAGATGTTTATGGATGAATGAATCTCAGTGGACTTTTATTAGCAAGAGGTTTTACTTATGCATTCATTTATTCAATTTATTCAGGCAGGCATGCAATTTGTATCTCATTCACTCATACATACTCTGGCTGGATACGTTCTATGCCCCCAAAAGTTGTGCAAGTATTATAAGATACATTTCATATAACAAAGAGATCCTTTTTGGGAAGGGCGAATGAGCTCCCTTCAGAACCAAATGCATCCCTCTGCAAGTAAACAAAGGACAGATTTCTGCAGCCACAAAATAATAAATGAATACTGCAAACAGGTTTTAATTTTCCTTTTCTCTGTTAATTTAGAATAGCCATTGGTAGAGAAAAGAAGGATGTGTGATATAGCTGGTGAACAAAAGAACAATTAAAAACCCAGAAGGGGCAGACATACAGAAGAGTTCATCCTTGGCAAAGATCAAATAGCAATAGCACTTAGACTTATATACAGCTTCACAGTGCTTTACAGCCCTCTCTAAGGGGTTTACAGAATCAGCATATTGTTTCAACAATCTGGATCCTTATTTTACTGACCCTGGAAGGCTAGAAGCTGAGTCAACCTTAAGCTGGTAAGAATCGACCTGGCAAACTGCTGGCAGTCAGCAGAATTAGCCTGCAATACTGCATTCTAACCATTGCACTACTATGGTTTAAATCATCATCCACTTAGCTTTAGAGAATGAGCACCCTAATGCAATTAGCTTTGCTATAATAATCAAAAGAAAATTCATCAAATGAAGTAAAAATAACTTCATTGCATCTCAAATCATTAGAAACTCATGGGCTTCCTCTATTACATCAAATCCCACTTTTATTAATTAAAAAACGCAGTTGGAATACTTTTAAGAAGTATAGCAATTTATTTATTTTATTTATTTATTTATTTATTTTATTAAATTTATATCCCGCACCCATCTCCCCAAAGGGACTCGGGGCGGCGTAAAGAGAAACAATAAAATATACATATTCATGCACCTTTTGGCTAAGCATGAAGAGTTCTGCTCTAAAATGGTAAGAGATGGGCCAAAACCACAGCCAGTCTCTCCTACTGCGTTACAAGATTTGAATATAAATATTAAAAGAAACAATAGATAGGTCAACAATGCAATTAAATCTGCAAAGTTAGATATGAAAAACTTCAGACCAGGGGTATCAAACTCAAGGCCCACAGGCCAGATGCATCACATGCTGGTCCTGCCTGCACCCGGTTTAGCAAAGCGGGGAAAAATCTCAATATGTGTTATGTGACACCGACATGACGATGTGAGTTTGACACCCCTGCCTTAGCTCAATTCATGTTATTTAAAGCTCTAGTTATATTCTGTCTCTTGCCAAAATTCCTTAAATATTGCCAACTTCCCTGGAGATGGTTGTGTTAATGCAGGACCCTAGCCATGGAAACCTATCAACACACAGTTGTATGGGCAGTCTTTCCTTCTGCAAACATCACAAGATGTTATGATGGGTAAAATATCTGGAATGCCCCAAATACCAAAACAGGGTTCCTTTTGTTACAAAATTATGTGGAACCCTAATAGACCTATCTGAACATGTATGTAAAGGAGAACTAAAATGTTTGCGTTGACATCAGAAAAGTAAGATCAATGTGATTCCCTAATTCCTTTCCAATTACAGTAGATATTAATTAGTTTCATATTAAAGAAAGTATATCTGTGATCAGGAATTTTAGCTTATTTGCATACAAAAGTTTAGAATTAAGATTTTATTTTCTCATTATTGCATTATTTTAATGGGCTGAAAGTGCCTGAAACTAATATACAATATTTAATATAAGTAAAGCAGAAGCTTTCCAGATGTATAAAACTGCAGCTCATTTCTTAATTTTAATGGTACTTCTTTGGACAGTTAAGGATAATGATTCTTGGAACAATCTGATCTATCAAGCAGAAACAAAGTGTGGGGAAAATATTGCTCCCAACTAAGTGGATGTGTTTTGTCTAACTTGTCTTGCCCAGTTTGGGATGATTGCCTTTTTCTTACAATCCCAGTGACACAGTTTGTGCTGCTCAAGAGAGTTTGCTGCCTTTTTGGAAAGTCTGTTCTGAGCCACAATTGTGGAGGAAGACTGATAAGCCTTGTCTACAAGCAGCTATAAATGAAAAGAAACTGCATTTCTTACATATCTGCTTTCACGAAATAAACTCAGTTCAGAATAAACTTCTCGATGTAGTTCACATTCTATTGAAATGAATGTGAAATGGCTTAATCATGGACCTTTGCCTCTTTCGTCAGGCATTAAAAACATACTTCTTTCACGCGGCCGGCCTGGCATAGCTGTTATGGCTGATCTTAGTCTGGGTTTTAATTATGTCTTTTAGCATGGGTTATGTCTATTTATTATTTTATTATTTTTATTATCCCTGTGCACCGCCCTGAGTCCCATCAGGGAGAGAGGGCGGTATAGAAACACATGAAAATAAATAAATAAATAAATAAATAATGTTGGCTTGGAGTAACAACAAAAAAATGTTTTAATCTGAATAATTCTGAAGTTTTGAGATTCTGTGCTGTAATAATCCAATTGTATTTACTACATTTTTTCTAGAATTTTTAATTTTAGACCTTTGACTTTCTTCATTTATTGGCTACAACTGGACTTGTACTCTCTGTCTTCTTTCCATCTCTCTTTTTTTTAACACCAATTTTTAGCATGTTTTTCCGGATGTCAGTTTATACGAGTCAAGCACAAAGATACAAGACTATTAGTAATATGATTATTAATGTTAACACCAAAAATATATATAATAACATATTTTTTTAAATAAATTTATGTTTTAGGAAGTCAGGCTAATATTTATTAAGTAAACGAAGCCAATTTGCATGTATTTCTGAGCTGATCTACCAATCTACATTTCACAGCCCTGTACTACTTTATGAAAAAAAAAATCTTGAAATTACATCTGCTAAACTAGAGCCAAGATACTATCTTGTATTTTATAACTATGTATATAGGAAGCTGGAATGATCTAAGCAGCTTCTGCTATTACTATCATGTAAATTCCACTGGGCAAGTTTTTGAAAACATGAAAGCTGATGTCATTTTCCTTTGAACATAAACAAAACTCAGCAAGAGTGTGCTCTATTTTTCTGAAGAAAAACTGAAAAAACAAAACTTTGAGAGAGCTAGACATTCCTCTACAAGGTCATAGTTAATAAAACATTTAGAAAACGACATGACACAATTTAGGTTTAAAGGTTCACTTAACTTTGATTTAGTGTTTTGAATCTGACAAGCTCACATTGTCAAAAGATGTTTACATTGTTTTGTGTTTTGACAATTGATCTGCCAGAATAATTTTTAAGGAGCTTTCTTTTTTTTTCTTTTTTGTTTCAGTTAAAATTAAAATCCATGCTGCCTAATCCTTGGAGTCAATCTGTAATTAAGGGGATTTCAAGAGAGACCATGCACTGCATTAATTATAAAATTCAATATCTGTTTAATATTGTAACAAAAGAATGAATTCCAGGCAACACACCAAAATACGATAACTTCAATAATTGGGTGGGAATATATTCCACTCCCATTTCTAGGGGAAAAAAAAGGTGCTTGAAGCTTACATGGTTTTCACTTGGTTTTCATATTCTGATATTTGAGCAGCCTAGAACTAAGCTGGTACCAGTAATCAAATCTAAATCATATTCAAATTCTAAGGAACTTTAGTTCAAGAATGGCCCTCTAGATTCTACTGAACTACTAATTTAAATATATCTCACCACTGATTTTGCTGGCTCGGGGTAGGAGGAATTGTAGCTTAGTAACATTTGGAGTGCATAAATTCACTGGAAATACTATGGATTTAAATTTGGACTTCTGCATATAAAGTATGAGCTTCTAATCTCTGTTTCTCAGTCATAAAAGGAAGACAATATATGTTGTATACAAGGATTTTTGAAAATTGTAATTTTCTTGATAAGAAAGTACAATATAAACTTTTTACCAAAGAATTCATCTTACCATTTGTGTAGATATAGTTGTGCCCTGCAAAAACTAATTCTGTTTCCCCTCACCCTCCCAATTTTGCTTTGTAAATTGGTTAGAATAGAATAGAATAGAATATTGGATTTATTAACCGCTCCCTCTCCCCAAAGGGACTCGGGGTGGTGCACAGGAAGTTAAAACATATACCAAAAATAATAATAAATAGTTTAAAAATATATTAAATATTTATCTGTGCTAAAAAAGTCCCCAACTTAAAACTAACTCCTTTAAAACCCCAACCTAACATATGAAACTAGCCTAATCTAAAAACGGTAGCCGGTGGTCAGGCCAGACCAGACACATGTGCAGACACACGTCTGCGTCCATACACATATTCATATTTATGTCTGTATGAATTGGTACTGACTATACACAGATGTGCCTATATTTCATTTGAAAGATCAATTTTTTTAAAAAAATGTTACATTCAATTTGCAGTTAGTTTGCAGAGATTCTTCAATTTCTAATTTATTTATTTTTTGATTACCAGTGGAATTAGGCTTCAATCATACACTTCCATGTATTTCATAGATGGAAATAAATCCCACTGAGACCCATGAAGCTTTATTTTTGAGCAGACATGGACCTACTTGTGCTATCAATCTATTGTACTTAGAAATCTAAACATAGGTGCTTTGTGAATTGGGGTTTTCTTAATTGTCATTTTGATTTTGCATGGCAAAGGAACTAGGATTACCTGAAAGTGTCTTGATGGACAGCTTTTAGGAAAGGAATGTTTGTTTATTTAATTCTACTTCTAAACTGAGATGTGTTAGTTTATCTTTCAGGTGAACCTTCTACGTGCTTTTTTCATTTGCATTTTTTTTTTGTCTAATGAAGGGTAAAAGTTGAAAATGCAACTGTTAAGAGAATATTCAAAGCACTGAAATTGAACTCTTTCCTCTTATCCTTATAAGAGGAAAGAACGCCTCTCAGCTTATTGCTTCCTATTGAATAATTCATTTCTGTATAAGTACAATAAAATCAAGTACACTCAAGGACTGAGCAATCAGGTTCTGCAAGGATGACACATCCTAATATAGTCTCTGCTGATATCTCCAAGTATTTGCTCTGTTTTAATATCTCCCACACAATGGGTCTGCATTCTACTTGTCTTGCCTGTGAGCATTCATGTTTGGTATTGTGCTTAATCTTGGTGAAAGAATCTGGAATCTGAAGAGATCTATAGTTTACACTAGGTGCCCACTGTCCTTTCTGTTCCTTCCCTATTGTCTCTGAAATCACCTGCAGTAATGGAGCAGAAACCTTAAGAGACTTTACGTCTTTAGACTCTCACTTAAACAATTAAGAATAGGGGAGAAAAATGCTACTTTGATGTTTGTATAGCTGTAGACAATAGAAACCTATCCCACTTATGGGTTATGAAGAATATGAGGGTATAACCATAAGGGAGCAGAAACATTGTTAGGCATGTTTATGTAGTGGCTAGTTACAAGTGGGGAAAGGATTCTGGAAATGCCTAGAAATAGCTTCAAATACCAAGAAATATACTGAAGCAAATAACTCTGGATTGGACTCTCATTTGGCTGCCAACACTTAGCAGTCCAACAGAGCAATAATGTTGATACAAATAGCAATTGCCAGCAGTATTTATTTTCAATAGTTTCAACACAGTTCAAAGCTACTGACAATAAAAACCAACTGATTTTGTCACTGTCTGCTATTTTTTTGTCCTATGGACATAGAATGAGTTGGGAATGTAATGTCAAAACTCATCAGATATGGACAAAACACTCCTAGATGTGGCCTCCAATTGAGGTCAGTGTGAACAGGTTAAAGCGACCAGCTGCTTTAACAAATTGTGCCAGACTGGAAATCAAGCCAGGACCTTATTGCTTTAGCTGGTTCTGTCTTATTAGATCAGGATGATATTCCAAAAAATTAGTTTAGGAAAATATTTTGGGTAAAATAAACGTGTGAGAGAAAATAACATATTTGCTTTGTTTTTAAAAATGAAATTGAAAAATGGTTACTATGACTTTTCCCCACTCCATCTCCCCCAGATATAACAGAAGACAACACTCATACAATTCAACTTCCATTGGTGCAAATATTTACTCCATAGCATGCTATATAACTTCTTCAATTAAAATTATTACCAATAGTCTTTGGTTAGTGGTAGCAATTGGGACCAGAATTTCTGTTGCTAAGTGATGCTATAGTAAAGTACAATTGCCATCGCTTAGTGATGGCAATCCCAGCACTTGCATTTGCCATTGTTAAGCAAGGACTGAAGGTCATTAAGTGAGTCACAGGCAGGGAAGATGTGGTGAGAGGTGTGCCATGAGCATGACGGGGCTGGGGCTGGCTTCTGCCAGGGCAGAGATTGCATGGTCCCTGCAGAACCTGGTTGCATGAGTGGCTGTGCCGGTCAGGGGAGTTGTATGTGGCTTTCCAGAGCATCTTTCCCTGCAGATCTCCCCTTTGTTTATGCAGGAGTTCGCAATTGTTGTGACAGCCAGTTGCCAAGCACCCAGATTGTGACCAAGTGACCACAGGTTTTCTGGGATGGCTAGAACTTTAAGTACCATTCATTCACCACCATTGTAACTTAGAATGGTTGCTGAAAGAGTGGCCATTAGATGAACACCACTTTTGCCCCTTCCTGCTATACATCTGCGTTCAGATTGAAATTTGTCAGATTCAGTCCTGCCACTTAGGCAAATGAAGAATAAATGGAAGCAAATTCCCTGGACTTTCACTCTTGCAGCAAGATGCTTGAGACTGCTGAGCATAAAGAGATGGAGAAGGCAAAAAATATTTTGGACCAATATTTCTGTTATTCAATCATTTAAAATCTTGCTGTGACTGGAAAGTTGTAGTTGATGGACTTCTACTTACCATCAACTTTTAACATCACAGGAACCCTTACAAAGTGTACCCTAATGTGAATTACAGCAAACTTACTAGAATGTTAACACCTTCAAAAATAGTTGTAGTGTATTTTTGAACTATACCTGAAGTTTCTACATCTAAAGGCAACACAGGATTTGTCTTCTTTCATTACTCATCCTCTCGTTTCTTCTGAATCCATGGGTGGTCATGGGGCAAGGCAAAAGCCAAACTGGGAATGTGAGATCACAAAGCAGACCTCATCTCTTTTGTATGTGCATCTTGGCATTGCATGCCTTCTCCATAAGGAAAGTGACTTTCATCATTGTGACAAAACCTTCAGATTTTCCAGATGTCTCTCTCTCCTTTAGCTATCATTCGAACTATGCTGCAGATATCCACACGTTTAGCACAAATATACGCAGGGTGAAAGTCTTCATGTTATGAGATTGTATGCACTTTGGCTTCAGTGCAAGTCAAGGCCTAGTGGAACAAGGTCTGGACTTGTGTAAAAACCCAACCAAAATACAACTGTGTGTGCAAAGGCTTCCTTCCTGCACTGAATGTGTGTGTGTGTGTGTGTGTGTGTGTATGTGTGTGTATATCCAAAAAGCTGTTATCATTTGGGGGATGTTGATTACAATCAGTTTTTCTGGGACTATTTGTGATGATGTCCATGATTTAGTAATGTCTGACACTTATGTTTCTTCATTTCATACTTTTTCTCTAGAGGAAGAGCCAACAGCTTTAAAACTAATTGTATTATCTATAATGTCTGAATTTGAAAACCTGAATCTTAATTACTTAGTAATTAAGCTAGAATGAGAGTTGCATGCCTTACTGCAGGAGTGTCAAATTCATGTCATCACGGTGGCATCATGTGACATTTTCTCCCTTTGCTAAACAGGGTATTGGTGTGGCCAACACAGGATACATCCGGCCTGCAGGCTGGGAGTTTGACAGCCCTGCCTTACAGTAATTCAAAAGCCAATAAATCACATTACTGCTTAGATTTAGTACAATTTCAGCCCATTGTTTAGGGAGAATTTCTTAAAATCTAAATCAATATTGTGATTTTTTTCTTTTAATCAAAGTTTAATAAACCACAGATTCGTGAGTTTAATAGCAAAAATATGGTACTTAATTTCAAAGTAAAAACACTGGCTGGACTTTGTCACATATAGAAAAACAATAGCTCATAACAATTATTCATAAACAGGCCATAAGACAACAAGCAGGAAAGTCATTTAAATTAATCTGCCATAACAGAGAAGACATTACATGGTGAGGTCAAGCAATTTCATACCACCTGTTTAAGGTTTTAAAAGTCAAATTATATCTAAACATAAACATCCATGAGTCTTATGAATATTATTTCTGTTAAAATCCATAAAGCTTTAGATTTTGGGTAGCCAATTATTTAGTTTATACACTCTTGCTCCATTTGTATTCTAATAGTTTTTCAGCTTTCCAGTGCAAAACAGTTGCAAATTTTGATAGACATCTTAAATTATAGAATTATAACAGTGTATAAATGAAACCTATTCATGGAGAGCCATCGGATAGGATTTGCCTAGCTAACTTTGCTTTCAGAATTTGGCGGATGAGTTAGGGCTGTGTGAATTAGAATTTGGTTTTGTGATATACAACAAAAGGAGATTTGGTAATTGCAAATATGTGATATCTGCCCTGTCAAGGACAGCTTGAAGCCTTGGAAATACATTAAGGCCTCCCCTTTTACTGACCCACCCTGCCTACAAAAAAAATTCCTTCATTCATGACATTTACAAATTTCAAGGCATATAACACACCTGAGCTGAACTTTATCAGGTAGAGGGGCTCTGGTGCCATTTATTTTAAAAACCCATACCTTAGAAATATTTATATAAAACTAGCCCCACCTATGTCTCCTCAATGTCTACTGGAGACTGAAAGTAGATTCTATTAACTGGGAAAGGTATTTCAGATAAGAAGGTCAGAGATCGGTCAGAAAAAGACCTTTGCTATTTAGAGCTTCCTATGTCTTACCTTTGGGGTAAAGAGTTTCGGAAACCACTTAACAGCATTTTTTGTATAGGACAATCAACGATGTATCATTATGCACTCGAGGTAAATAAAGAAATTTAAATTAATTGCTGTTTTATTTCAATCATTTCTCAATATTTTCTAACTATTATCCAAAAGGATGTTTTTTAGTTCTGTAGCAAATGAAGGACAGCATTTCTATTGTATTTTCCACTAAAACCAAGAACATTTCTCTAAGGTTATCCTAACCATCTATACTTCACCAATGTCTGCCTGAAATGGGGAAATTTCCCTTCTTTTTTCCAATTGCATATTTAGCAATCTCTTTGAATCCTCTCTGTTAATCTGTTACCCAGTCCCTGTAATTTCAATAAATCCTCACTTGTACAGGGACTACAAACCCCCGAATTCCCTATCAGTGCTGACATATTTGCCCCTTTCCAGATGCATGGGATTGCAGATCAATATTAGCCCAGCTAATATTGTCAATTATTAAGCTATCTAGGAGTCATGAGTTGTAATTATAACATGTAGTTGCTTTGTGGGATGGGTAGCTATGTAATTAGAGATCGTTAAATAAAAATCAGAAAGGAATCTGACCAAATAAGGCTACGATAGGTAACACTGTGATCTTATAAAGCAACTAGATTATCCAAGTTTATTCAAAAGAAACCTTTGCTAGCTACAGCTTGTATTACTTCATTTAACTGACATACTATCTTTTGGTCATCATCAGCCTTTTAATATTACTTTGGAATAAATGATTAAAAAATGGGGCACCAATATATATTTCTATTGAGTTCTGTTGCTCTGATTGTCTATAAATTTAAATTAGATACATGTGGCTTTTTTGGGGGGGGGGGAAACATACAACCAAAGCTAAGTAGGAACAATACTAGAACCTTTCTAGGATATGTAATTTTCTTGTCTTTATGAATAAAGAAGTTAATGCTCTATTAAAGTGAGAAGTTAATACTATATTTCCTGCCTTCAGGCCTCATGTTTTGCTGAGATTAACGCCACTCTTTCACATAATCTGTTTTGGTTTCAGAAATATATTTTTCTTGATAAAATCCTTTCCTTAACCACAAGGTCCATTCAGTAAGAAGCTAAACCATATGTACTGTACTTTCAATTTTAAGTGAATATAGACATACAGTTAGTATTAATAATTCAAATGAGTACATAGTATTATTCATAAAAAGAAAGCACCACGCAAGTAACAGCTGAGTCATAATCCTAATGTGGATGGATGCAGTTTTCTCCTCTGGAAAGTGAAAAAAAGTAAAATAGGCCACTTGGCTTAATAGTCTATTTGTCTTACTTGTGTAAGAAACACTTATGGTTTTCAGAAGCAACAATAGTTTGGGCAATCAATGTAAGCAAAATCTGTTTGTTCCTATTGTAAATAATCTTCAACTTATTTATATTGTGTTAAAAATTGCCCTGAGAATTTTTAAATCCAAAGCAGTCTGTACTGTAATAATTATAAACATAGCTATTAGACTTACATACACCTACCATTGCTGAAAAAATGAACATATCTTTCAAAGAACTATAAATCTTGTACATGGAAGAAATACTAAAGAGATCAACAGTATGATGTTAATTATTTTAGTTTAGCCAGACTGCAAGTTGCCACATTTATTGCAAAATGTTTTAGCACTAATAAACTAAAATATTTTTTCAAATTGTAGGTTCAAATATTGTGTCTTTTAAAATGTAGAAAAAACATTTGCCCTCATTGTTAAATGGCTATAAATGCAAACATATTAATATATAGAATTAAATTAAAGTTTTAAATAAAAAAATGAATTGGATGAGTTGTAATGATACCATGCCACCATATAAAATATCTAAATGTAGCAACATGGAAAAAGGCTAAATCAATCTAACAAATACAGTTTTATAACATTAAAAACTGAGCCGTGATTTTGATAATGAAAGAATTAAAGCTACAAACAAATGAAACAGTTGGTGATGAACTACATTTTATCTGACAGCTGCCTAAATTTCCCTCTCATGTGAGAGGTTTTTGAACATTCCCATGACAACCAAGCAGACAGCAGATTTATCTCTGTTGCCTCATCAAAGTTGCCTGGGCTCAACTCTTAAGAGTAAGTCAGAAGAATAAGCTCAGCTTTATGAGTTGGTACAATCCATTTATTAATAAAGACACCTATTTCATATTTCAAAAATAAAATAGAGGCAACACTATATTTACCTCTAAAACCTAAAGCAAGTATGTTAGTCTACTGAAAACAAAGTTAAACAGTAGAAATAGATAGGAATTGACATAAAAATTATAGGCCTATTGACAAAGATTTCTTTTTTTGGTTTGTTTTCTTTTCTTTATAACTTGTTAAGATGAATTAAGAATTCCCTCTTTTGGTCTTTCAAAAACAAAATGTTAAATATTGGGACTGAAAAGTCTCTGAAAAGCTTTAGATCCTGCTTTTCCTCCTAAGGATTCCCAAGGTTAACTACAAACAAGCAAAACAAAGAAGCACCAACTTCCTCTAATATGTAAAATAAAAACTGGTTACAAGAATGTTTTAAGGTTCTAAAGTGAAAGCTCTATTTAGAAACTTCATCCTAAAAACGAAGGCTTTTACCAACTTCCTTGAGAGCATTAATGAGGAAGTAAGATACATCTCTTGCTCCATCTCCTTTTTACGCACCTCCTCCCTTTTATCTTTTACAATAAGATTTGTTTTTAACTTGGGACTCTGGAAGAGGAAAACATCAACTACCTATTTGCAAACAACAGTATCGACAATGTGGTTACTAATACAATAGGTAAAGAATTTTATTAATACGTTGTATAATATTTGGGACATGGAGAGCAGATAGATACTTTTTAAAAACACAGTCACTACTGGACAAACAAGAGGAGTTTCTCTCCAAATATGCAATTCTGCTTGCTATAAAGAATTTGTATCAATTTAATGTTTGTTAGGACAAGATAGCTGGTCAAAATTTGAAAAAAAAATATATTGCTTTATCTTCTTGCGTTCACACTTGCTGTCATTGAGAGAGAAAGAGAGAGGCAGAGAGAGGGAGAGAAAGCACAAAATAATACCATAACAGAAGGGTGCTGTATCTGTGTTTAAAGAAGAGGTTGTTGGCAAACAGCACAGCTCACTTCTGCTGAAATGTACACAACTGATCTATGCAGCAGAGAAAGCTGGCACCCAGGGCTTACAACCTTAATTTGCCTGCTAGAAGGAATGGAGATTTACCTTCAGAGCACGTTCTTGATTGTTTTTAGCAGTCAGATGTCTAGGGTTGTTTGCAGAAGTCTGGTTCTGCTCTTTCATATGATGAAGCTCCTGCTCCAGCCGTTTGCACTGCAACGAGGAAAGAATCCCATTAAGTAAAGGAAACGGCGTGTATGTGTGTGTGTACATACACATACAGATATACACTCATTCATTCTAAGGAATATTGCACTGAATCAGATTTCAAGTGGTCATTGATCATTCTCTTGCTGGACAGTTTTGCAATCAAGGAAAGATAAAATGGAAGTATAATGCTTACCGCAATGCAAAATGTTAAAAGAATAACATGTAAATTAATGAGATAATTTGTTGTCCATGGTATAAGGGAGACATACTTTACAATAGCAGTATATGCATAGAAAATATATCTATTGTAATATGTAAAAATTGGGAAGAGATACTATTATGTGTAGCATATTAAAATAAAATGAAACAAAACAAAACAGATTCTATGCATTATACAAGCTGTCTCATGCCATTTAAGATGGCAGCTATAAAGAGCATGCAGCAAGAAATTAAACAGTTAAGACGAAGTGTAAGATATTGGATACATTCAGCCATCTAATTGACATCTAATTTCTGGGTATCCTACTGAAAGAAAAGAATGGGATCTTTCAAAAAGAGCTGGTGAATAATCTGAGGACTCTCAACTACTGCTAGAACAGCAGGTGATAACTGTGGCCCCAGTGCATTTTTTTGGCTGATGCATCACTTGTTACAGTTTCCGAAGTAGAAGATATACTCTATATGGGACTACCTGGAAGATCATCAAAACATTATAACTACAGTAGTACAAAATTCTGCAGCCCAGAATTGTTGTAGAACCCCAATACTGTGGGAACTGCATGGGTTGCCTGTTTGTTTCTAATTCAAACTGCATAATCAGATTGCTATGTAATCATCAGTGATTGGATTGTGAATAAAGGAGCTGACTTCACGTATACAACCAAGGCATAGGCAGGAAGGAGATGCAACCAACTTACACATTTAGCAGTATCAACTGCAAAGTCAGGGTATAGGGTGGGGTTGAAATTGTCACCTGGGAGGCCCTGATGACTTTCTGATGCTCTGCTCTGCAGATCTGGTGGTGGTGTAAACAGCCTCTGTCTAGGACAGATAGGCAAAACACTAGCAGAATACAAACATGAACACCAAGTAGCAGTTAGAAGACAGATTAAACTTCTTAATTTCACAACACATGGGCAGACTCAACCACATTTTCATCTGGGAAACTGTGACCAAGCTAAAACCAAAAAATGCTAAGGATTTTCTGGAAGTTAGGCATTCAAACAATCAGCATCAATAGATATAAAGAGATAAACTACATTTACACCATTCAAAAGAGAGAATAAAAACCTAAGAAGGAAACAAAAAGATCAGAACACATCCTTTCCAGCAACTAACACCCAGATAAGCAGAGATTAACACAGACAAACAACCAAGAAGTAAACAATACCCTAATAAAGGAACTACCAAGGAGAGAACCATACTCCCACAATACTGACAAGGCAGGCTATTGTACTGAATATAAACAGGGAGTAACATCCCTCACCACCCATTCACTAGCACTTATGATGTTACCTAGCTAGGTAATTAAACATCTGCAAGCAAACAACCAAAGCTTAGAGAATACCAAAGACTTCCCTGATCAACCCTAAGCAACTGCACTCAGTGTTGTAAACTGCGCCCAGTTTTATGTACATGTGTGCAACTTCATTTCATTTTCTTCCTAATGAACATTTTCTGTGAAAAGTTTTACATAACTCTACAAATAGCTGCTATACATGTCACTCTAAGCATTGTGCGGGAAGCAATCCACTAAAAAGTTATGATCGGTTGCCTAAGAAACAGAATATAGATTATTTAAACAGGCCTAGCTTCCCCATTATGATGCTTGGTAAATGCAAACAGAATTGGTAGCTTCTTCTTTTGACTGTGTTTGTTTATAAGCAGGGGTTGGCAACCTAAAACACTCAAAGAGCCACAAAGGTCCTAACCAGAAGCCCCCTATTCAATTCTGGAGAAACCGACAGTCCAGTTCCCCCACCCCCCACCCCATAGAGTGTCATCCTAATGTGGTGTCCTTTTTCCTCTACCTGTCCTAACCAAAAGCCCTAT
>JAPKID020001130.1:0-15513 GCA_026931265.2 Tropidonophis doriae | reverse complement strand
CATGCAAGGCTGGGAGCCTAGCACTTAAGCCAAGCTGGCTCTCCCATTGCATCAGCTTCTAGGGACAGGGTATATATATTCTGCTACACTTTATGTCTAGAACTTTTATTTAGCATATTTGGCATGTTGAATACTATGTCTCTCCAAAAATACAACCTACCCTGAGTTATGCACCTAATATAAGCCCTATTCCCCCAAATAAGCCCTAGTAAGATCCTGCCCACTCCATTGCACCTGGTTGAATGGTGTAGGGGATGAAGCGCATGGGTAGAAATCAAGCTAGGATGAAGATGGGAGGATGGTGCTGTTTATCTTTGGACAGTTGCAGCCAGGCATCACACACCTTGCTGGCCCATTTTTTTTCTGTGGGTGCTGGCCGCCACTTGCATGCATCGCTCCCAGCCTCCGTTTCACTGTCAGAGGCCTTTAGGAAAGGGTTAGGGTTAGGGTTATGCACCCAGGTATCAATACAGAGTTTGTTTCTTGGCTTCAGAGGTCTTTCTAGAAGGCCTCTGAAGGTGAAACCGAGGCCAGGAGAGACTCACAAACTGTGGCGAGGAGCCACAGAAAAAATGGGCTGACAGTGGCCACATGGGATCCTGCTTGGTGGGGCTATTGGTGCCGCCATGGCAAGGTGCGATAGTGGAAGGTATCCCCCCAAAATAAGATCTGGTGCCTCTTTTGGAAGCAAAGAAATATAAGACAGAGTCTTATTTTCGGGCAAACACAGTATATTGGAAGATGAAGTTCTTGGAAGATGAAGTTCTATAAATTTCATACATATCATACTGCATTATAAATTAAATTAAATTAAATTAAATCAAAATTTTATTATGGTTATAGACCAGCATAAGAAAACTGGAGAATACTGATTAAAATGCATGAAGGATATATTAAAAGTAAAAATAAAAAAAAATATGTGAAAAGCTAGCAGGTATAAAAGATACATTATTTAAAAACTACAATTATAAAAAAAACAAGAATCTAAAAGAAACTAAAAGAGGGGTATGAGCAATTAGACTTGTGGAGTATAAAGTTAGTATATATAGTATATATAAAACTATATCAAGTTATAAAGCACTCTAATATGGTGAATTAGTTGCTTATATCTATATAGTTATATCTAGTGTATATACGAGATCATGACTAAGAATTAAGACTCATGGAATACAAATTCAAAGCCAGCAGGGAAGTAAGTGGCTACTGCCAGATGGAACTGAGGGATTGAGGGGTTGCGCTAGGGCCAGTATAATATGAGCAGAGGAATTAGGTAGAGTGCACAAGTGAGAAAACTTACCATAGCAACTTTCAACCTTCCCTGCCAGTTTTGTCATTGACTTACTCTCGGAAGCTTCCCACAAGTAAAGATTTTACTATTGGGATGGCTGCAAAGAACATCTGCAGTCATTATTGTTTTACCATTCCTGCAGGATTCTCCACTGACTTCTGGGATCCCATGATTGTGACTGACTGCAGCTGAAGCAGCCACAATTTCTTCAAATTCCCACAGAATTCATGGGTCCCATTATTTTGTAATTTATCATTTGAGTTGCCTTGATTTATCAATTATTGCTCTATCCCTAGGGAGGTAACAAAACAGACAGACAAAAGTGTTTTAATCATATATAAATCTGAGGGTTATTACTACAAGGTTTTAAATACAAGCCCTAGTACCATAAACTGAACTCCAATTTGAGTAAGAAGCCAAGGAAGAAGCTGCAATATAATGCAACATAAGAATATCATAGAAAGTATAAAACAGGCCAAATGGATCAGTTAGTGGACTACAGTAAAAAGTGTAGGGAACAGTCAGCAATACATGCCAGAAAATTATGCCTTAGAACCACCAAAGTAATGATTGATAAAGCCTCAGAGCCTTCTATCAAAAAAAATTAAGTCCTATAAATTTTGGTAAAATTAAAAATAAAACAACATTTATTGTAAATGCAGTGAGTTTGAATCAGTTTATCATTAGTCAAAACCCAAAGACTCAATTTGGAAATTGAGAAGGACAATTTGGAAATCTGGACAAAAATAGGATGAAAGCAAAGACAAAAGTGGAAAGGCAATCTTCATTTTACTCATATTCAGCTTCAGATTATAAGGCATTTGTGCTCAAACACTAATAAGACATGCTGACACAGTTGACTATGCATTGTCATCAAATATCACAAGAAACCAATAGATATTAATATTAGCAAAGCAGTGATGTTAAAATACTTAATCATGAATGAGGTTATTCACACAAAAAATTACAAAAGATAAATAAATAGATCCCAGAACTAATTTTGATTCCCACCATATCCACCATATCATCCTGAACAATAATGGGAATTTTTTAAAAAAATACTCTATAACCTGCATACCAAGAATGCTCAAAAATTATAATCTACATAGCAGTATATGGCAATCAAGTATATCCAATATTTTTTGCCAAGTCAAAAATGATCAGTACTCTGGTACTGTGAAGGATTGTAGAATGGATATGAATAGGTCACTAGACATAAGCAATGAAGAGATAGAATAACAGCCCATTGGCAGTTTATCTTACATAAAAACACTCAACCCAGATGGCAAGAAATCTGGTATGATACATTTTATATCATTCAAAGAGACTCCTCCTTAATGAGCTCATTATAAATGAGAAGTTGGAAGCTCTTCTTGCAGTTTCCAATGCCCTATAATGCTAGACAGATTAAGGAAGCAAGAATTATACAGGCTCCAGTAGCATATTTTTAATACTAGTCCTGGGGTAAATTCAGATTTTTTTAAAAGAAAAAGGAAGACACAACAGCTGCTTTGAAGATAGAATTATAAAGTCTGCAGAGACTTCACCTTAGGAAACACTTTAGATTATAAACATATTTTCCACTTCCTTTTAAGACTTTAAGAATTTTTTTCCTCAAACTCAAGCTACAGCATTCAACTTTATTCACCCAAAGCAGCTGTAAAACCAAGCTTCAAAACTGCAAAATTCAGGCTACAAACACAACCAATTATCAGCAGCAACTGAAATAAAACTCTAAACTGAAAATAATCTTCAGCAAGAGGTTGAAAAAAAGGTCCAGGCCCAAATAATTTGTACATGATAAATGAAACAAAAATAAATAAAAGCACTATAACAAGGTAGATTCATAGCCTTCCTCATTGCTATACTATGAGGAAGGTTTCCTCATTACGGAAGTGATACTTTAGAGAAATCAGATTACCACTCTGAATGGTACAACGTGCTTACTTTATATGAATGGAATCCATTAAAGTACACATTCTTCATCAGAACTCAGATGATGATGGTGATGGTTATAATTATGAAGGTCTATTAGATTTATAGTTTGCCATTACTCCAGGTGAGCCAGGTGGCACCTACTTTCACTTTATTTGTATTTCTATTGTAAAAAAAAGACTTGAAAAGCAGATTGGACTAAGAAAATGCCTTCAGGCCAAAGAACTTCCATTATTTTCTATGGAATAAGTATTGGATTTCTAAGACCTAGTCCAACATATCAACCATTACATCAAGTCTATATTAAGCATATACAAATAACACATAAACATATAAACTCTCTTTTTACTGCACAATATACTAAATAAACATGTCACAGTAGAACAACTAAAACTGAAGTATCTGTCACAGGATTTAAATCTTTTGAAAACTCTTCTATCTGAAACATACAGAACTGAAGGACACATCATAGTAAGCATGCCATTGTAAAAGTAAACAAAGAGGTAAGCTGTGCATCCGAAACTATGATCTCTTACTGCAACGACTAATAAAAAGAGGGAAATCAATTGAAACAGGTGTACCAGCCGCATATTCCCATTGTAGGAAGAAATTATAGATTTAAAGCTTCTATCTCCATCAGCCCATTCACTGAAAAATACAATTTTCAGCCAAGGCAGCCTTCATGCTTCACTCCTCTTGTTATTCCTCAAACAAATGTATTTTGTGGATCAAGGTAATATACCTCCATCACAGCTTTTAACTCCGACAGCTCAACATGAAGTTTGCACAAAGACAAGTTTCACTAGAAATTTAGCAATTTTAGCCATTTATTGGATAATATCTTGAACTGCAATAGCATGACACATGACCAATTAAGCATCTTCTCTACAATGGTAATTGAAAGAGAAACTCAATTTGACAACAAAGGGTTGAATTTTAAAATCAATATTAACCTTGACCTTAAGTTTGTCTTTGCCTACTTAAAATTTGTGGCAGTGAAATGAAAAATGGTTCCTGTGCTGAATCGGCAAACTGTGCTTGTACAGTGGAAAGAAGACTGCTCTGGTTATTCTTGAAAGAAGAGTATGCCATCTTCATTAATACAATCAATGCCTGATGGATCATTTCTACAGCTTTATTATGCTATGCTACAGGATAGACCAACGTTCAATATTTTGTTCATGTTAATACAGTGGTCTCCAACCTTTGCAGCTTGGCAGTCTAGCATGGGAGAGGGAAACAGGGCCATATGAGTGGTGGGCTGGCACACATGTGCACATAGTTCAATTTGTGCAAACAGTGGGCCACTGTGCACATGCATACCCACTAAGTTTGACTTGCAAGTTGAGCTGCCATTCACAAGCATGCATGCTGGCCCACTACTCACACAGCCTGGTTGCAAATAGGCCATGGTCTGGTAATGGCTGTGGCCCAAGGTTTGGGGACCCTTGTTTTAATAGCTTGGTTCATTAGTTTGGAGCTTCAATCATTTTCTGTGTTCAGCTATAATGAAAGCCAAATTAAGACTTTGTCTCTACAGGGTCTTATCTTGACCAGTTATAAAATTGAGGAAATTATTCTAGAGGACTGTAATTTAAGTTGCATAAAACCAAGGCAAGCTAGCCACAACCAACTTTATTAGCAAAAATGTCTCCAATTCTATGCTACTAATAAAAAGCATGAATAACAATTAGTAGCATTAATCATACATAAGGGAAACATCATCAAGCTCCACACTGGCATAGAAGTAAGAATATTTATAGTCAAAGCAAAAGAAAAAGTTTCACCTGCTTTAATAAAAGTAGATGTGTCTATCAATAAACTGTATGTTGTATAAGAGGCCATTCTGCAGGTGTTGAACTCCAAATGAAATATATTCAAATTGTAGAATAGCTGGTAATTCACTAGTCAACCAAGAACCTAGTTTTATTCTAGAAATAGCAGAATGGGAAGCTTTTGATATTTAATGAGTTGGTCAGGAACTTTGGCACTGGTATATTGGAATTGGCAGGTAGGGATTGGCATGTCTACTACTAGGAATATTTTTTATAGTTGTAAGACAATTCATTTCTGTTTATAATGTCAGCATAAGTTAGAAGACTGTGATGAGGTTAATCACTGTATGTTTGTATCATTTAGTAACAAATAAATTATGTGGATTAATTAGTTAAAATATATAAAATAATACAACTGTAAAAAAACAATATTTGTCAGTGCCATATATATTGTAAGATAAAGACTCATTTATCCAGATACTGTAGATTCATTTTGAATAGATCCATGCAGTTTTCGTGGTAGCAGAATGAAAGTCTTCTTCTGGGATGTTAGAATTAAAAAGAATAAAGATATAAGCCTCCAAGTCTCTTGAGGCTCCAGTAATAATAGCAGATCCAAAAGAACCCAAGCTATACTTCAGATCATTTTTGAGTACTGCAGCCCCTTTAAAAAGCATTAATTTAATTAGGATTTAATTTGACAAATATACCATTTGGGTATGTCACAACTTCTCTTCAAGTAGCATTTTTATCTTCCAGGCTTACAAAACTAATTAAAGCCAACACATCAACATCAACATTATTTTCAGACAACTTGATTACAGTATACAGAGAACACTTTTTCTCTGACCTGTTGACCAAAAAGAGTTTGTTTTCATTCAAATGCCATCTCACTCAAGCTATCAAAAAAAGTTCTCCTACCTTCATTCTACACAAAATACAATTCAATAAGTTGATCACAATTCTTCCTTGGTATTTATATGTACGTATATATATTTGTATGCATATATAGTCTTGAAAAAATACTCATGTAAAGAAAAACACTGAAATCTCCAGAAATTTTCTGTTGCACTTAAAGCTCTCAGGGTTCTTAAGATTAAAACAATAGCATATAATCAATTTTGCACCCATGCGTATTTCCCAATAGCATCTATGTTATGTGTTGCTATAGAATATGGATTTGCAAGGAGGTAAAGAACAAGATGCTGGGGGAAAATGAGTAATAGCTAATATGAGTCTAGAGGCAGGCATTCTCAATGGAAAAAGAGATCAGTTGTAAAAACTGTAGAATTGCAATGCTTTTAAAGCATAGTGTCCATTTCAAAAAGACAGCAGAATCAGAAATCTGCTGAATCTCTTTTGTCCTTATCTAATCCATCACTATCTTAACTGATCTGGGAAAACTAGGCAATGATTAGAGAGCGGGCATGAGGGATGCTTGCATGTGCAGCTATGTTTTGATGGAATGAAATGATGAAGGACAACATACTTTAAGTGATTGCGGAACTTCACGGAGTTTTGCAAGATACAGGCCTGTGCTTAGCTGTCCTTTTTCTTTCTCTTGTCTGCCCATCTGAGAGATTCTCCTTATTACCTGAAAAACTCTACTGTCATACCATTTTCTTTTTTCATGTATGCAACTTATAGCTTATTTAGAGTACATTATGTTAAATTTTGTTTACTGAAAGGATTGCTTAGATACGAAGACCTAAAAACCCCAAAATTCCAAACAACTGTTTCTGCCTCCATGAAGTGAAAGTGAAATAGTTAAGACCAAGTCAGTGGTGGGATTCAAAAATTTTCACTACTGGTTCTGTAGACGTGACTTTGTGGGTGTAGTGTGGCTTTGTGAGCATGAGAAGAGAAGGATGCTGAAAAATCCCCATTCCTAGGGGAAGATTACTGCAAAATTCCCATTCCTTCTCCACCCTACTAACCTGCTTTCCAGCTCCATTCTCCTGTTCAGGGCAACAAAAGAAGATCAGGTGGGACGCTGAAAGGCAGCGGGAGCAGGGCCCGCCTATTTGCCAATGCTCTGAACTACTCCAGATTGCCGCTATCGGTTCTCCAGAATTTGTCAGAACTGATTGAATACCACCTCTGGACCAAGTTCAATATAGTGGTTAAGGTACCAGGTTAGAAACCAGTGGGTCTCGAGGCCCACTTTGGACACAAAACCAGCTCGGTGGCCTTGAGCCAGTCATTCTTTCTCAGTCCTGGGAAGTAGGTAAATGGCAAATCCCTTCTGAAATCTTATGAAGAAAACTGCAAGAACACTTTAGCAGGTAAATTAAGTATTCAGATTATTTAGCAGGAAAATAAATCTTGGAAATTATTCTTAAGAATGTATGCCAGTAAATATGGATATATTGAAAACAAAAGGAGAACAGGAATAGATATTACCAGGTTTTCTGACCCCTATCAAATGAACATGGATTCCTTTTGAAACCCTACTAATGTGACACTTGATTATTTATAGCAAAATCAGCTGCAATAGAGATGCTGTAATCAATACCTACAATAACAGTCTCATAAATCAAAAAAGCAGCAAATCAAGGCTATGTTTTCTTAATGAAGAGAATGACGTTTCTACAACATAGAATGTTATTGTAAAATCCATAACAAACTTACTTCACAAGCCACTATTAGAGGAATAGAATATGTGGATATATTTAATATGCAGGAAAAGTGGGAAATGCAATTTATCTTTACATTAAAATCTTACTGAAAATACTGCTAGCCGATTATAGTTGTTGCTTCAGTATTCTGTGCCTTATTATCACAATCAGTATTATCTACACTTAGAAAGGAATATTTTAGAACATATTTACCATAATTTTCATTAACCAAAGCCATTAGCCATAACATCTGACAGGATATAAAATCCTAATCAGGCGGATTATCTTGTCTGCTATTCACCCACTGATATGGATCACCAGATACCATAGATGGGATAGGATTATTGACCACTTTACCAAATTTATAAACATAGTACCAAATGCTCTTACCTGATTCCATCCAACCAGTTAAGCTGAAGTATAAGAAATTATCATGAAAGAAATGAAAGGAACCGTGCAAGATTTCATTTGGCTCAAACACGAACTGAGAATATTATTATCTAATTTATAAAATGTAAATATAAATAGGCTATCATTTTTCTTCAATAAGAAAGCTATCATTTTTCTTCTATAAGAAAGCTCGTATATGAAATTTGTGAATTTTATTTAAGAATAATATTTTTTTTCTTTGTCTTTCACAATTATAGTTAGTTTTCTAGGTGGAACTTTTGATTAAAAGTTTAAAGTTTAAATTTTTTACTAGTACTTTAAAGAATAAAAACAAAAAACTGTTAACATGCTGTTTTTTATTTGTATTTTTCCTTATATTCCCTCCTTAGTAGACATATGAAATTAGAATGATATGCAAGAAAATATTACATATGAATGTGCTTTCACATGTGTTTGATGTGGACGCATAAAGAAATTATGTAGTCGAAAGTATTAAATAATAAAAAATAGCCATTAATTATGAAAATTGAATCAAAACCTTCTCACCAGGAACTTGTTGCACCTTTATAACATCAACTTCTGAAGCAAAATAAAACCAGTTCTAATTACTGTCATATTAGCACAATGATAATTGGATAATACTAAAAGTATAAATCACTGGTGAAGAAATAACTAAGAAAACCTATATAAAATTAGCATACTGAGGATATTTTCAGAAGATGTTTCAAGAATAAGATCCTTCCATAGAAATAGGATATGTGTATAAGTATATGTTTATGTGTATATTCATACATTCTAAAACTAATTACTTGGGTGCATGTAAATACATTGATTTTAACTATGTACATACTTACATGTTGTGAAGCAGTTTTCACCTTAAAAAGATTGCACAAATATTAATATGTGCAGTTAGATAAACCATGTTTACATATGCATGTTCTGTGAGAAAAAAAGGATATTAATATTGGATTATACACAAAGATACCTGGTGGTAAATCCCAATTAACCTGATGTGAATTACTTTTAAGTAGGTATACATAAAATTCATAGAAAAGTTGTACATATTTATTGCACATTATGGAATAAATGAGATAAAACAAATTTATCAATGTATGCAAAACTGACAGACTGGGAAAAAGTGATCCATCATATCTGCTGTTATTTAATTTTGCATATGGAAAATGATCCCTTTTTGTCAAAAACTGTTAGTAGTTCCTATCTAATATATACAGGCTGAATATAATGGATATAGAAGTTTTGAGAGAGCAGTATTTGTCCATTAGGCAAACATAAATTAAAAGTAACAGGATTTTATTTACTAAAATACATTAACTAAAACAATCTCAGTTCAAAGTAAACATAATATTTTGACTTCTTCATCTTATCCAACATTTCATTTACTATTTGTTTTCTTTTTCATTTTTTTGCTTATTTTCAATCCTGATGAAGTATATTAATGAACTCTGAAGCTTGCCAACTTCTTTATAACTTTTTCTTATGGTGCAGATCTAGTTTCACCCAAGAGTTCAAGAGGTGATATTTTAATTTTCACACCAAAAAGAATAACTGACTCCAGCAGTGCCATCTCAAAATCCACAGAAGAATCTCAGAAGCAAATGCATTGATAATAGAGCTTTCAGATGAAAGTTAGATGGTGCAGTTCTCTAGCGGAATACCATTATTCATTCCCTTTAGAGAATAGCTTTCAGCCTAGAATTAGTGTATGCAGTGTTATTCATTGTACATTTACCTCACCAGAGAACTATTTTCTCCTGTCTATATATTCTATTCTGCTAGAGAAATATGTTTTATAACTCATTGGAGAGTTCTATTTTATTTTTGAATGTTGGCAGTCCTGCTTCTAAAATATCCATATAATCTAGAAAAAGAGACATTTTAATGCAAAGGCATATTTCAGCTTCCCAAATAACATTTCTCCTTTCCCTGCAGAAATTGTTTTTATTGATTCTGAATCTCAGGGAGCTTAGTATTCATAAAAAGAGGCCAAACAGCTACTTGAGAGGACTAAAGGCCTGCACTTAAGTACATAACATATTTAGGGCAGGCAGGACAAAGTAATAATTCCCAATGCTGTCTATTCTCCAAATATACCACTTCTATCTTTTCTTTTATAGTCTGGTAAGAGGCAAAATCCTCCAAATACTGTGTTGACAATGAATATGGTCTTCTTCGATAACTTCAATCATCTCTGGAAAAGTAAAAGGAAGATAGCCAAGATTATGAATGTTTGTTTCTTATAAAAATAGAAGCCCCTGAACAATTTTATGTATGTCATAGTATACACAGAATTCTCATTCAGACAACCCTCTTGTGCATTCAGGGTTAGTATAAGCAACAAGGACTTTAATCAATCTTTTATGAAAAGCAAACATCTGCAGCTTCCATCTCTTAGAGAAGTAGATCTGTAAAGTCCAAGAAAAAGGTTCTTCTTTGTGATGGCTTTTTCCTTATGGAATATTCTTCCCCAGAGATAAGAATGGCCCACCACCATGATACTTTTGCAGAAGGCATGAAGATATGGTTCTGTCAACAGGCATGGGGACCCCAGGTTGATGTGAAGCCAATCAAGTGGTTGGTGGGATCATGTTTGTTATCACTGTGGATGACTGGGAAGGTCTATTTTTCTTCTTCTTGTTGTACCATATCCATCATCAGCAGTTGGCAATCCAATTTTTGTCAACAGCCTTATGAAAAATTACTGCTCAGTTTTGTCCAAATCAGTCCCTTAGGTTTTGAAACCATGATGTTCTTCTGCCTGGACCTCGTTTGCCTTCAGTCTTTCTCTGGAGGATTAAGTGAAGGATGCTGTATTTTTCTGAGTGCTGCATCACGTGTTCAAAATATTCTAACTTTTGCTTTTTACTGGCTTTGTTTATTTCCCTTTGCTTTCCCAGGAGGCTTATCACCTCCTCATTTGTAATTTTGTCAACCCAGCTCATATGTAAAAGCCGTCTGTAAGGGTCTTGGAGGGTCTATGGCTTACTGTAATGTGAATATTTACTGTAGGCATCCAGAATCACCTTATGTGAGTTGGCTGGGCATATATTTTTGTTTAATAAATAAAATGAATAAATAGAGTCAAGATAATGTGGGTTGTTATGTGTATGAAATATTCTTCCATTTGTTGGATGTGCCCAGAGGAAGAGTGAGACTATTCTCTACCCGTTGTATTAGTCTATTAAACATGCAAGCTAAATTCTTCAGTGAAGCCACAACCAAGATTTGTACTGTCACTAATTGCCCCAGAATAGAACATTCCTATTCCACAAACCTTATAGTCAGATATGATGTAGATAATAACACTTTCACTTAATGTTTACAGTCTTGACTGCTACTGAGATGACTCAGGTTCAAGTCCATTCAGCCATGGAAGATTACAGATGACTTGGATTACTGTATGTTTCTGTGTTTAAGATGCTACATTTTCTTTAAAATGTTAATTTGAAAATAGAGGGGTGTCTTATACACAGCTGGCAGAGGCAGAGAGGAAAAGGCCGCATATGCCGGATGAGCCTCTATCTTGTATGTAGGTCTATCATTCCTCTCTATTGTAGTTTTTTCTCTATCTAGGTTTTATCTCTATTGCTCCTGTGATGCATTTTCTGTTCTTGTTGTAGTACCCATTCTAACAAGATGGGTTTTGTAATGTCCTTACTACAAGAAATTACATGAAACATGGGGGAGCCTTAACATGGATGTAAAAATATTATGTCTATGTATATATATTATAGATAGACAAATATGGTACTTATTCTTTCATAACCCAAATTACCTCACAGAGTGGCTGGGAGACATAACAGGTGAAGGAAATGGTATCTGTTCCACTTTGAACTCCAGTATGAAAAGTGTGATGCAAATATTTGTTTGATTGTTTTGTCAAGCATGTATAAGATAATAGATATAGGTCAGAGGTTACTCCCAGTTCGACCCAGTTTGGTCAAACCAGTAGTGGTGGCGGCGGGAAGCTCTGCCCACACACCCAGACACTTCTGTGTACGTGCAGAAGCATTGCGTGCGAGGGAGAGTGCATCTGCGCATGAACAAACCGGTAGTAAAACTGGTACAAGCCCACCGCTGATATAGGTACATACAAGATTATGAATACATGAAATGGATACGAATAAATGGGGTTGTTAGGACAGGGGCAGGAGGCATGTTGGTGCACTTATACATGCCTCCAAATATAAATCTATAAGCAAATACTTTAACTTAATTATTCAATTGCTTATATTATTTATACAGCTGTCCACCTTAAAACCAACTTTGGGCTACCCACGACTAATAAAACCTTGCACAATAGCCACTCTTCTCTAATGCCCTTACTTTATTTCCTATCCTGGTCTCACTCACTCTTTACCAATGGATATATAGATTTGTATAACAGGAGAAAGGCCATTTTTATTGTTCTGACTGGGATGATGGCAGCACTGAAGTATTCAGTTCCCTGCATCATCTTTCCAGTGAGAAACATTTTCCCTACAAAATTATTTATTTACTGGCAAAACATATCAATATTTTTAACGCTGCATCACCTCTAACTTAGTTCTTAAGCAGAATGGCCAGGAATGGCCAGGAGTGATAGGCAGGAAATCATCTATCTGGGAACTGCAAATTATAACTTATTCTCTTTCACAAAAACTTTCATATCAATTTTTATGATACACAATGCTTTTATCAAGTCAATGCTTCATGGCTTTTTTTAATGCTTCATGATGATATATCCTGGACCAAAACAGATTTAATATTAAATATAGCTTTGTGTACAGAATGGAGATTTTTTTTAAAAAAAAACAACAACCAAGGATATAATAATTAATGCTCAGATATAGGTGAAAATAATGATGAATGCCAATCATTATTTTCCAGCCTAGCATACCTTGTTTATCAGTTCCGATGATAAAATGAAGTAGGGGATGAAGCAGGGCTCCTGGAGGGAAGGCTGGATATAAATCTAAAAATAAATATCTGAAATGTCAAAATTTCACAGATGAAGAAACAGTATTTAATAGTAAGCAAAATGAAACACCCTTCTGGATCCACACCATAAAGCTTCAAAGCAGCTGCATGGAGATTTTGGGTGGTTGCTCTGAGGCACTCCTGAGACCCTGCATGATAAGCAGAAGTCACTTTCACTCTAGACAGCTATGGCAGAAATGTGATCCCAATGCATACAGATATACCCATATATAAAAGCTTCAAAATAAGCACCCAAGCCTTGAATGATAGATGTGAAGTCTTCTCTCTCTTCATAGGGTGAATCCACAGGGACAAAGCTTTCACATTCACACAACTCTATGTAATAGGAATTAAATGTAGGCTTATGTCATCGTAAATTTAAGTTGAACCATCATTCACTCAATTAACTCAATTGCCTGAATTCACACATCATTTTTGACCTTAAATTAGCCAATTGGATTCACAAAACAAGGTAGCCAATTGAATTTCCATACTCGGATGTTGTGTAAAGCCATTCATAGTCACATAGAAATCAAACTATGTTTCATATTAACTAATTTTAAATTAGTAAATACACATATAGGGAAAACGCAGAAAAATAGATTAGATTAAGTTGAAATTGCTTAAAGGAAATATTAGAGAAATGAGTAGTTAACTGTTTTCATACTGTTAATATGAAGAACACCTTTCACAACCTTCCAAAAGAAAAAAAAACATCTCATGTAAAAATACAAACCACTTTGCATGTTTATAATTCCATGTGGCCTTCCAGTAAACACGTCCATAACTGCATAGGCACTTATGTTAAAACTGTTTGAGTGACAATTACAGTCTAAACTGCACATCTTTTTTCCCATACTTTTATCATTTTATTCCTTTAACCTCCATCTGACCTCTTCTGGTTGCTAATGGAAAATGTCTCTGACTAAGTAATGAATGAGCCATAGATAGATATAAGATTTTCAGAACTTATTCATGAAATGAATGAAACAAATAATCCTCATTGGTTTCAATTTTTCATTTGTTGTAAAGTGAAGGCATATTCCTGATTACCATTAAACCATTACTGAATTCAAGCTTCAAACAGTTACTGGCACTGAGGAAATGTATGAATAGGATTCAGTGCAAATTTTCAATATTCTTAAGACATATAATATCAGGGAGTTCCTTTCGCCATAAATTTATTTATTTATGTATTTATTTGTTCATATGACTTATATCTCATATAATGACTTGGCCATCGAAGATCTGATGACCTGCATTGCAAGCTCTATCACATTTATACATAAACATGCATATATATATAACATGTTTCTCTTGATAAACTTTCTTAATTCTTATGTCCCTTTTCACTCAGAGAAGTCAGAGGTTGAAGAATCTGCTCCAGCAGATTGTCAGCCTTGGGATTTGGTCAATAACCTAAGGCTGACAACTGGAGCAGGTGCAAGAAAAATCAGATGACAAAGGTCCTGATTCTGACTATCAACCCAACCTGACATATTTCAAGAACTCCAAAGAGTTTTTATAAGATTCTTGCATATAGGGATGACTGCAGGGAAAGAGTCCAAAAATGAAGGTGATGAACACAACAATGCAAAGACCTGTCCTTTTGGGGGTGTATCATGGTTGTAGCCCCTATTTTGAATTTTCTTAATCAGATTCATTGAAAATGTTGTTCATTTTTCCCCAAAAATGGACATTTGGTCTTTTTATCACCATTCAGTGGCATGTGACATACAATTATCACCAACCTATGAATTCCCATTTATACCAGCCACACCAACCTAAATCACAGCAATTCATTATTTCTGGCATGCATTTTATTTTTATATACATTCATGAAAAAAAATCTGCTACAAGACTCTCAGTGAAGTATGAAGGAATTTCTATTTGCTAGAAACTGGACTTATCCTTTGTAATGAGAAGTAATATTTGTTCCTTACAAATTCCCTTTTTCATGTAGATCAAAGCTGAATCCAATAGAATGAATCCACTTTGCTTCATCAGTATCATTGCATTATAAATGAGTAACATAGTTTAATATATAAAATACAAGTCAGGGTCTCTCTACTGCAAAATAGGCTCAGACTTGAACTTGTTTTTGTGTTCCATTAAATTTCACTTTTGGTTGTCTTCCATTGTTGATGTATTCAGAGCTTCTATCCCATATTTTCTAAACCAAGGAGTTAAGTGAGACCAGCAAACAAATAAATGTCATTAAGGAACAATCACTTAAAAAGCTCAGGTTACTTCCTATTGCCAGTGGAACATTAGTCCAACAACAGAACTGGCTGGTGATCATTGGGAAATTCCCCAAATTGCCACCAGAATCCCATCTGATCCATATGATGTTTAAGGAAGACCACCATAATGGCCTAGTCACCCACAGAAGGGACAAGCAATAGTCAGTATAATTGTCTTATCGCATAAAGGGCTTTGTGTAATAAGGCTCCATAGGTATACCATAATATACACTTTGGGCAAAACCCAAGATGTAATGTATGACTGATTGTATGCCAGGGGTCTGCAA